>PTEX01000477.1:188931-208573 GCA_003342815.1 Eudromia elegans
TTTTTTTTCTTTCTTCTTTTAAATCTTTATTTTTTTTTTCTAACGGTTATTTCAATTTCCCATAGCACCTTGGCAATGTCAAAAACAAATACAAATACATGGTTTATCTTTTTCGTTTTGAGACATTTAAAGCGTGAACCTACTTTACACGATCGTCGTTTTTGGACAGGTTGTTTTTGACACCRGGGAGATCCCAGAACAGAGAGGGGCAGAGAAGCCAGATCGGTTGCTTGGCGGGGGGCGTTCTTCCTCCTTTCCCTGAAGCCCGACCACTTTGAAGYGAGACCATCAATGCCAAGGGGAAACTAGAGTCAGCAGGGAGGAACAAAACGTCTGTAATAAGGGGAGCTCAATATATTATGGGAATATTTTTGTATTCTATAAAAATTAGAACAAAAAAACCCTTTTATGCACAGTCTGTTCACATTTGAAGTTGCATTTCCTTTTTTTTTTTTTTTTTTGGAAACTGTATCCATAACTGAAGCTCCATAAAAATAAACCTCTGTTTTTTAAATATAAAATTTTAAGGTGGTTACAGGTTAGTTTAGTTTGCAGACGGATTTTTTTCCAGAAATAAGTTGATTTAACTCCATTTCAAGTCCTCCCGACTGTACATTAAAAAGAGACTCAATTTACCTCTTGAAGTGCCCATGCTAAAGGCACTTAAGAGCCAACTAAAATACTACAACAAACCAAAATTATGTACCATCCTAAAGGAAGCTCAGACTATAATATATACACACACAAAGAAGAGCATGATAAAATCATTCAAGATTAATGGCAACAATCTTATGTTTCAGAAGGAAATATCAAAATTAGAAACAAAAAAATTCTATTGCATATCTGTAGTAATCAAGGATTTACAAAAAAACTCATCAGAAGCAATTTCCCCCCGAAGTGCATTTCTGTTGCATCGTCTGTAATACAATGGCGCATTTTACAAATTTAAAATATCATCTGTACATACCAGATATTTTTTCCCCAGGTGAACCTTCACTTGGGTAACAGTAAAAATAGCAGACATTTTCAAGACAACTAAGCGGATATTGACAAAGTAGTAAGGCCATAGCTATGTAACTACAGTAAAGCATTGATTAAGTCACTTATTTGCTACTGATCTGCCACAGTATCATCCTTCTCTCTTGGTTATTAGAGTGGGTTACTTTTTATTTTTAAACCTACTGCTAAAACTGCACCATCATACTGTGCCAGGCTAACTTAAGAAAAAGAAAGCAGGAATGTAAAATACTACAAAAACTAATAATTTTAGAAAAGAAAGCTTTTTTTTGCACTTTAATTTTACTATCACATGCAGATAATTACTCTTTTCACTCCCCAGCAGAAGCGCAAGAGAGCGGCCCAATCTTTTTCCATGCACAATAATTTGGARAAGAACTTAACTGGGGAAGTTCGCTTCTGCAGCTAACAAAAGTCACTACTTCTGCAAAACGTGRCAATTCATGAAAGCAAAACTGAACTTACGGGGTTTTAATACCAGCAGAGTAGGAGAGAAATTCTGTTTATGTGACGTGGCGAGCTACCAGAAAGGAACTGAGAACTGTTATGTCCTCACTTCAACTGCGCGCTGAACAGCTCGGCTGAACGTGGGACAGTTTCACCTCTGCTGCTGAGACRGACACAACTCCTGGGAATTCCGTGAGCGGCCCCCAGCAGTCAACCTGGCTCCCGAGGGACCTTCCGTCCCTTTTCTCCCCAGCCCGTCGAAGCCGGCGGGCCGAGGCGCGAGTTTGCCWGAGTCTAGGACGGGGATGAGAAAGTAGCAGCTAGCCAGTCTAAGTTATGGGATTGCCATGCAATACGAGGACTGCAGGAGCGCTTGCACACAAAACTATGCTTTTCACAGCCTTTATATTTACTTGGTTGTTCCCCCCGACACACACGCGCAACTAGAGGAAACAAAAGAAAAACACCATATAAATGGCGGGGGGCGGGAGGAAGAAGGGGAATGCTGTTAAATCCTTGCACGCAAGTACTAAATAAATAATTAAGAGTGCCCTAATCTGATAAAAGTTTGAATATGCTGGAAAAAGCCAACAGGTTTACAGATTTATTTGCATACACTGTACAAGAGCCGTAATCTGCTGCTGCACACCCAGGACATACAAAAGCATCCTTTCCACGGTCAAGTTTTTCCAATCACCTTAACAAGAAAGATTGAACTGTAGTAATTTTTTTTTTTTTTCCCCACATCTAATAAATGAAAAAGGCTACAATTCACAATGGTTAGAAATAAAACTCAAATTCTACCTTTCAGCACTACAAGGTTACTCTACACACCGCACTAGAAGCAGATGCCCGCATGGGTTGGCAGACGCCAACGTCACCGTGGAGGCCCAAGCCCAACATCTGTACAAGCCTCGTCCCAAAGAGCTCCTCCTTTGAACAGCAGCCAGCTTAAGGCAGCTATTAGCATCTCAATACTTACTCAACTTCGCAATGACAGTGCACATCTATCCTAAAATATCTGTGACTATTGTACACAACAGATTTTTTTTTCCAGTTTGACTGCAGTAATTGTTTATAGACTTTAAAATGATTTAAAATTAACTTTGAAATCATTGCATTTCAGAGCTTTAACACTTAAATATTTAAAAACTTCTCTATTATGCCATCAAATGTAGCATTATCCAAATAAATGGAGAAGGGGGTGGTAAGCATCCCTAAACTGTAGATGTGATCAATGATTTTTACTGAATTAAAAAAATTCCCAAACCCAGTACAGGTAGTTTAAAAGTAATGATTTTTTTATATATATATATATATATATGTGTATATATATAACATGCGTAGAAATGAACAGTTAACTGCATAAATACATTATATTGTGTTATGAATCAAATCAAAGCAATTGCCAAGCTGAATAATAAGTTAGAGAATGACAACTCTGGCTTTATATATATATTTATAAAAATAGATATGAGTGTTCTCAAAGCAGTTGATAAAGAATGCCTACTGAGTAAGAAGTCGCCAAGGGTTATCTGACTAAGAAATCAGAAGATGAAAGTTTTCACAGTTATTTTAACTGCCACTTACATTCATTCTAATGGCAACACTAGCATATATTACTAAGATGTTTACGGTATATATCACAATTGAGTTTTCCAGTGTTCACAACTTACGACTTTAAATTTGTACACTTGCTATTCACTAAAGAAAAATATAAAAGAAAAGAAGAGTAGGTGTGATTCTTACCGCTGGAAGCTACTTTTCCCTAACACTTTATACAGAACTTCGAACCCTGGCATGCTGATTTTGGCAGATTAATGCATTGTATTTTCCTATTTCGGTCATTACAGTAATCACCTTGTAAACTTAACCACTTCTTCACAATAGTGTTGCAAATTTAGTCAGCATAAAGCTAGGCGAGACGCTGCCTTCTAAGGGTTTTTTGTTTAGCTCTTCACCTTTAGTTTCCCCTTGAACACTTTAAAAGAAAGAAGTCAGCTGCTACCACTTCTGCTGTAAACAGCAAGTTCCTGGTACATATAAACCCTGATTTCTGATATACAGTATCCAATACCCTACTCCAGAACACACGGCTCAGTATACGCAGACCTGGCCATGCCTCCAAATCACTAACTGCTCCAAAAGGGACTTCAGTTGACCACGTGGGGAGAAGGGGCCAGAGCTGTGCTCAGAGCGCCCGCCTGCACAGCCGAATTCCCTGTCYGGAACGGAAAGTTGCGGCTCTTCACGTGCAGAGCTAACGCACTGTGTGGCCATCCAGCAATCCTCTACCAGGCCTGCCTCTGGAAAACATACCAAGACAAATGCACAAAAGTCTGCAATAAAGAGATTAGAGAAAGTAAAAAGAAAAAAAGAAAAACAATACTAAAAAGTTGCCCTCAAAAGGAGGCGAGGAAAAGGGCAAATTAACAAATCCGACATGCTCCCTTCCGCCTCCTTCCAACTGTATCTAAAAGACACCTTTTGCTGTCCATGTGCTCTGATCTACAATCCAGTCTCCTGTCAATATTGCAGTTTAAAAAGCTTGCTGAATGAGTTTGTAAGCTCAAGAGACTATACTTAATCTGGAAACACCGAGTTTATTACAGTAGTACATTCAGTTTTATCATCAGTGACTAAGTCACGACAGTATCTGGCTGCACTCATTCAACTCACACGCTGACCCAGCACCTCAGCTGCAGATGTGCTCTGCAATGCAAGGCCATTAATGGCAGACACATCATCCGACAAGCCAACTGTTAAATAGGTTAAAAAAGTCCTAATTTTACAGAAATGCTTATTTTTCAAAAATAATATTCTCTTAGCCTCTTCCTCCTACATTGAAGGACATGTTAATCTGTCAATTCTTACTTTTTCACTTTGTCAAAATGCTAGTTTCACAACCCCAAAACCGATTTCAAGCAGGAAACCCTCTGCAAATTAAAAACAAAAATACAAAAATTATAATCTCTATATTTATATTGATTGGAATCCTCCAGCATTTGTGAAATCACTTTTAGAGATGAATTTTGGGACCCTCCACAACTTCTCCCTACAAGCCACACTCCAGTTCAGTATTCCCCTTCATGAATACTTCTCTCTCACAGTCTCCTCTGCTGCTTATTAGTCCACAGCTCAAATTAAATAGAGAATATTTGCCTGGACAAGTATTACTTTGGTGACCGAGGTGGCACGTACTGCTCCTTGCCAATACGTCGAGGTGCTCCCTGAGGCGACGATCTGCGTCCAAACTGGCGCCTCTGTTCCCTGATTTTCCCAGCAGCTCCCCTGGGAGGCCCGTTGCCTCGGAACCCAGAGTAATCCTTCATTCGACCTTCCACCTTGTCTGGAGCCTTTTCGGAAGTCTTCTCTGCAGCCTTCTCGGGGGTACCGTTTTCTTCATTTTTGGCGGGGGAAACGACGTTGGTGCGAAGCTCCCTAAGAGGCTGAACAGGAACTGGAGGAGGCTCCTTTGGAGGCTTCTGGCAGACTTCAGCATAGCTGAGCTTACGTGGCTCCTTTGGGATCAAGGGTAGAAGAGTAAAGTTTACACAGCAGCCTGAGCACTCTGTGTCCTTCCAGGCTAGCCTAGGTCCAGCGTTAAGGTCCAACAGTGAGAAGAGTACAGTGAACCAGCAGACCAAAGCTGCAGGGAAGCGCCCAAGCAAACGAGCTCCTGAACCCACAAGGGGTTCCGGCTGCTACACGAGCAAGTTGAAGAGACATCTGCCCACGCTCCCCACCCAGCTCCCACCTCTGCACTTTACCTGCGTTAACACGGCAGGCGCTGCGCTCGCGTTAGCGGAGGATGAAGTGGTATTTGTCCTTGGCAGCTTTGCAGTGCTCACCGGACAGGCAGACACCGCTGGCGAAGCGTGGCTTGGGACATCTTTTTGAGCAGGTGCTTCTTCTGGCTTGCTATCTGGCTGAACTGTGCTGTTAAATCAAGAACAATTTAACATTAAAATGTACAAAAAAAACTCTGTTTGAGAAGGTATTTTCTTTCAAGTCATAGCTAGAGGCTTCACAAAGTAGGACAGTTTGACTGTTAGGAGTGTGACTTCCATCTGGTGGCCTCTAGAGAGGCTGCCTACCACAACCAGAGAAGGAAGATCAAGTATTGTGCCTACCTTGCAGAACACCAGCTAGCACCTTTGCAGGAAYGTGCAGAGGCACATTTTAATGCTCTTGTTTCAAGCAAGCTACATACCTTAACACCACAGCTTCAGTCTGACTTGGTGAACCCGCGCTTGCGACAGGTTGCTGGACAGGGCTGTGCATCTGTTCTTCCTGAGCAGGASCTGGACAGCTGGACAGCAAATCTTTGCTTTCCTGCACAAAAAGCGTAAATTGCAAAAACATGGGAAGATGGCAGATGTTTAATTTAAGCACATGCCAGTTCAAGACATTTGGACTCAGAACTTTCTGTGCACAGCTCTAACAAACATAGATGTTTTAAGCAGGGAAGGAGAGACAGCCAGACAATATATCCACATTATTCTTCTTTCATGCATACAAATAAGTACCTTTTCTTTGGGGATTCCTTTAACAATATCAGACATTCTGTTCTCCAGAATAGGCTCTCCTGGTGTTTTTGCCATGCTGCCAGGCAAAGGTGGGAAATTTGATGCTAGCAAGTCAAACTTTGGTGTCTGAGTCTTTGTTTCTGCTGAAGGCTGAGGCCTCTAGAAAAAGAAAAGGCCCATTAGGAGAGCTGTATCATCCAGCATTCAAAGTATCCAGTGTCAGAAAATTTCCTAGAAACACGAAATCCCCACAGTTTGATCAGAGGACTTGAGGAGTGTGTCATTCCTTCAGTAAACACAAAGCCAATACACCGCACAACAACATTTTTCTGGAAAATATTGGTCTAAAAACTACTTAGGAATTGTGAATTACAAGATTTTCCATTCATTCTTATCTGCAATAGACAGATATTGTCGAGACAGTCAACATTTAGTTACCTTAAAACCTAACCATGGACAAAGAAGAAATACATTTTACAAACAGGCACAAACTTTCATCCTGTGGCACATGAAACAAGCCTGACCGTTTCATGCAAACTGTTGCAATAAGGGAAGCAGAACTTACTAAAATACGATCATCTTCCCGTCTCCTCCGACCTCTGAAAACATTCCTCCTTGAAAGGCAAAAAAAAAGGGCAGTAAGTGCATTCATCTAGCTCTCAAGTACACACTCATCTGCACAGAGGGGAGCCTCGGGCGGGGGATTCTCAGCAGCCAACTGATATTTCTCAAGCTACAGTTATGGGATGTTCCCTGGTTTCAAGGGGCTCAAACCCCCTGCCATCCTAAAAACCAACCAATATGGGAAACTGAATCAATCTTCCCTTGAAGGAGGTACTCTTAAGCACAGTATCTAAGCAAGTATACTGATAATTCAGACTTCAGTACAATAGACCTCACATTAATGGCAATATGAATTCCAGGATTATTCCATTAGCTGTTTTAATTCTGGCTACAAGTCAGTGCTTTTAAAACAAAAGTTACTCTCTCTGCTGCTGAAAAGTATTGGCAGTACAACCAATAGGTGCGTAGTGGAACAGGAAGCACCCCTGCTCCTAGTAGAGTTAAATATTTATCACTTAAGTGTCAGTTTTCCCTTATTCACTTCCCAGAGATGGGCATCGTGTCAATGGCTGACGCTCCTTGGCTTGTACAAGGGACGTCCGTGTGCAGCACACGGCGCCTCCGCTATCTCACGGTGCACCCAGCTCCTCACCTGCCCCTGCCAATGCCATAATCTCCATTCTGCTCCATCTGCGCGGCAGGACAGTCCTTCTGGGAATAGCCTTGATCTTGGTGCCCTGTTAGCGTGCTGTTATGCCGCTCCATAACAAAACTCCTCGAGTTGGTTCTGCTCAGTGGTCCTTCGCCCGGGGCCACGGCGCTGGCCGCGGCTGGCCCCTCCGCAGCGTGTTCCGAGCTGTTAGATGATCGGAAGTGAGGCTTCACACTGCATGAGGCACAGCGAGAGGCTGCGGTAACTCAACGCTTTGCAAACACGGAGCAAAACTGTACCACCAACTACAGCTAGATTGTAGCTGACGAGAGGAGAACAGCAGTACTGGAACTCCAAAGTCAGAGAAGGGTAATTCCTACATAGGCTTGTCAACTGTCAATAGCAAAACACGTGTTCTTCCTTACCTGCACCTATTCCTTTCATTCTAGCTCTCCTGCAATCCCCCACCCACAAGTGTAGCCATTAAAAGGAAATCTTGAGACTACAGCCTGACATACTAAAGGAAGAAAAACCATAGGAGCAAGAACTGTCTCAACTGAAACCCCGAGGGGGATTCTGCAGTTGTCTAGGCCATCAGGTGCTTCAAAGTGTTCTGGAGAACTGAACAACACCCGAGGAACAGGCTGATCTGGCCACGAGCACAGAGTTGAACTGGAACAAGCAGCCAGAAGCAGACAAGGACTTGAAGCGGCTGGAGAGAGCAGGGCAGATGAGGCTGGGACAGCCGAGAGCTCCAAGCACCAGGATCTTCACCTCATGTTCCTGTTATCAACCGCCCACAGTGTTGACTTTGTGGCCTGCAGCACCCCAGACCCTTCACCTAGTTATGGATCATTCCGCATCAAAGCCGTACTTTCTTTGAAATATCTTTTCTACACACGTTCAGTGGCTCTGCTCTCAAACACCATCCCCCAGAAAACCCTCTGTCCCACCACGGCATGGCAACGTAGCGAGAGGAGAACCAGCTTCCAGGGGGGCATCCAGATGCCTCACTCGGGCTACTTTCCCCTTCCACAACTCACTCTTTTCAACTTGGCACCAATTAGTTTCAGCAAGTGAGGCAGGCATCTCAGACTACAAACCTCACGTGATGAGCCCTGCACAACTCATGGCTTAAGGACACGAGGAGAGAACTCTGCACGGTTGCAGTTATTGTAGGAGTGTTCAAAAATGATGCAATCAAGAGGTAAGTTCTCCCCCTGCCAGTCAAGCTACGATACGTGTCTGGGAACAAGAGTTCATGTTGCCAGATGATCTCCTACAGAGCCCTCAAGCAGGTCGTGGATGCTGCAGATTCTAAACTGGCTGGCAGAAAGGCAGCTTCCTTCCAGCTTCCACCCATTAACCTGTTCCCTCGCATTTGGCCAGAGAAATTAAGGTTGGGAAGAAAAGAAAATCCAGGAGAATTAATGAATGACAACCATTTATCATTTGCCCACACAGGGCTGCTGCATCAGAAAAGCAGTAATTGACCTGGTCCTACCAGCACAAGACCCTCTGCTTTGCTCTGCACTTCTCTCAGAGTATTTTAAATCCGCTCCACGACCGACAGGCTTCCCTACATCCTCGCACTTAAAATGCTGAAAAGCTTAAGGGCATTATATGTAACAAAAAAGTGGAAAAAGTTTCACCTGAACGTACAGCCCAGTTTTGAGTATTCAAATTCACGTGCTTTGTCAGAAACATTTTTCAGTTATCTTTTAAATGAGTGGACTGAAAAATACCAATTGAACCAATAGGAGCACTGAGGATCCCCGTCACAAGACACAGCCTTCCATTCCCACAGGCATGGTTTAACAAACGAGGACAAAATAAACACGACCAGCTTAAACAAATGTTTGTTTTTACAGACCAAAAAGCCCAATACTTAACTAGTGACTGCCTGTGTGACAAAATAAGAGTTTAATGGGCCATAGGACAAAACTAAAGCAGCAGCATCCCCTCTGTGAAAGAATCTTCTGCAGTTCAAGGGGAGATGTGTTGAACAAAGACTAATTCCTATTTTACAGCTTCAAAAAGCATTAGGAAGCACATTTCAGACCCACTGATGTTTTCCATCAGCAGTCAGCACAGGAGAGAGGAGATAAGGCAACCGACTTCTCCCGTTTTCTTCAATTCCCTCTCAAAAGGGAAAAGATGTGCAAGTCATTATTCCGCCCTCAGATCTCATAATCTTACCCGTCATTGAGAAGGCCACAGTCTCAGCCTGGGCAGAAGAGCAAAGCAGAAAAGAGAAGGAAAAAGAAGGAGGGAAAAAGCAGAGAGAAGGAAACAGGACATGAGAGAGTAGAAAGAAGGAAACGCAAAGTGCAGGCTGCCCAGGCAACCAACTGTAGGACCTGTTCTCTCTAAGCGCGATACTTGATCATCACTGGGCCAAACCTGCACATCTGCACCTCACCATCACCTCTCCAGCCTCCCTTTTGGCAAGACATCCTGTTGAAGCATAATTAATGCCCACTTCCAGATTCTGAGGCTCTAGTACTGCAAAAGCAGTGCTTTGCACTAGCACAAGGGCTGAGCAAGCTTGGCAGGAAAGATAACGGAACCCAGACAGAGCAGCAGAACCTGTACACACATGGCTCTGAAGCTCTAACTCCAAAATGACTGAAGCTTTGCAAATTGAAGTCTTAAAATAATCAGGAAGAGTTTTTAAAGCTTAAAATTATCGGGCAGAATGTGAACTACAAGCAGGGAGTGAACGTGTGGGCATTTTGAGACGTCGGTCTTCAGGTAAATACAATTCCTGAACAGTTTCAGTATCCCTGTTTTGCTAGGATGGATCCACATGATGCTTATAAAACTCTTCCATTAAGTTTGTGCACAACTTAAGGCAAAAATATTTTTAAAAGGTCTTTTTTTGGGTGCTGCGCAGCTGTAAGTGGCTCCATTGCCCAGTATTCTGGGACTAGCTGTACCAGTCCAAGCTTCGTGTTCGGGCACCGCTGAGTCAGGGCAGACCCAGCTTCCAAACCTACCTTTGGTCAACAGCCACAAGCCTTAACTGCACCACAAAACATTACCAGTACTGGCGGTCATCAACTCTCAAACAGGACAAAAAGCTGTTCCTATGTTATCAGCCCACATGCCCAATACAGTAAAAGACCTTGCAAATAAAACACATTTCCACCCACACAAACAGATTGCCACTCCATTGTATTTCCAGAGCACTGTTCTAGCAAGTATAAAGCTGGTTCCTCCTCTCCGACTTTTATATCAGAGCAGAGTCCTTACAGTCATCTGGAAAGATGGCAGTACAGCAAATAAATCACAGCGACAGACTCAGCGTCAAGCAGTTTAGCACACAGAAGCCAGGGCATGCAACTCTCAGCTGTACAAACTGAACGGCTCTCTACAAAACTACTCACATAACAGGAAAAGCTTAAGTTTGTTTTGCAGCAATTCACAATCCAGATAGAACAAACCATTAGAAGCACTGCCTTAAGAGGAAGTCATTTGTGTGTCTGCAGAAATTTCTCCGCGGTTTTTAGAGGAGATACCTTTGCTCTCTCCAGCACATATGTCCATTATTTTAGGATCTCAAACTGCCAACTTTATTTTTTTTAATCAAATAAGAGTTGAAAAATGCCATGTGTATTCGATAAACAAAGTGAGTAACCTAGCCCCATTACAAGGCACTGCACTTTAGAAGCGCAAGGAACACTTAAGGATCTGAATACTGTAAATTCTCAGAGAGCAAAGCAACTGACAGAACTATCTTACCGATTTCTATGGAATGGGCGACCTATACTCAAAGAAGCAGCATTTGTTTTATATGATCCTGGTGTATTAAAGCCATTCATAAATCCACCGTTAGGAAAGGGGGCCTGCAACAGACAGAACAGTCTCAATGGCTGAGCTAAAAAAAAGAAATGTTTGCAGTTATATGAGATCAGCTTCAGTAATCATCCAGCCTATTTTACTTTTACACCGGGTTACCACATCCAGTAAATTGCAATCTCACTAGTTAAAAAAAAATATTAAAGAGAGTCCCACTAGGTCAACAATTTGCAAATCTCCTTTAGGCTCAGAGTCCTCTGGTTCCAGAAAAAGCTACAAAGCTCCTCCAGTAACATGAGTTACTAGATTAGGGATAAATGGAGTTTCACACCAAAATTCCTTGAGATAAACTGCAGCCAGTGGCGAGCCACACAGCTCCTTTGAGAGTCTTGCATTAGGTCTGTGACATCATCTGAAGGGAAGTTCAGTAGAACAGAAGCAGAGGGATCTGACTAGAAAACCTGTGCATCCTGCAGCCAACACACCCGCCACCATATGGTTTTGTTATCCAAATTATTATTGTTTGTGCTTCAGGCTGGCTGTTGATCTGTGATCTCAGGCCTGAGCCCTATCAGCAGTTTCTCAAAACCCTCCCCTCGTTTCCCCCGTTAGCGGCCGTTACTCACCAGTGGTGTTTCGAAGTAAGGTGCAGGGCTTGGAGACCACGTCTGAGGCACAATGCTGTAAATAGAGTACTGCTGAGGACTATATACAGGCTGCATAAACAGTGGTGAGGCAAACTGTGCTTGTGTTTGAACTGGCTGAGTATAGACACTAGAATCCACTACCCGGTAACCATTCTTAGCAAAAAATGTGTTGATGGCTTTTATCCTTGCCTGCAAGAGACAAAATGATATCAAATGCAGCATCTGGGAGATGAGAAGCACGACTTGTGATTTTTGCTGCCTACTGAAATTATAACAAAAGGGGTGAGGTAGTACGTTAATTACTCCTTACAAATAGAATCAGTCTGCATGATGGTCTCCAAATATACTAAGGGGAGGATGAACATGCTGTCTAGTCAGAGAATCTCTCAAGTTTTCAAAATAAATGTTGCTGTCTATAGCAGCAACTGTCCAGGCTCCAATTTCAACAATTTTACACAGAAAATGTCAGATTTCAATCTGTAGCAGATGCTGTTCGATTGAACTGTCCCCTCCCATGCCTACCAAGCTGCTAATGCCTTACTACTTTTTCCATAAATTCCCCATATTATTCAAATAAATGTTTTATTCTGAAATCTCTCACCGTATAAAACAGTCTTACCATTACTGGCTTGCCCTGAAAGGTTTTCACTTCTTCCCTTAAGTATTTAAATGCCTGTGTATACAAAAAGCAAACACATTAGAATACACTGATAAAAATAATACTTAAAAAACATTATGTGACTTAACTTCAAATCCTAGCCATATGCTTTGCAGTTAGGCACCAGCTAAACTCACTAACCTTTCAAAATTTTGGATATTTGATGTCAGCCCCCCGCGTACTCAGGGGCTGAGTGCTGTAATTTCATTACTACTGCCAGAGTGCRTCGAGGTAAGTGTTAGACAAAGGAATTGCAACCCTCAACTTTTCTTCTGTATCAACTACAATATGCCAATAACTTCTTAAAATAGCAACAAGGGGATTGTAAATACATGAATGGCTTGGCTATAAGCAGCATGCACACAACCCTCCCGAGCAGGGGAAGCATTGACGGGATTTGGGACATCATTCCAAGCCCAGAACAGCCTTACCTGTTGCGCATCTGTATCCGACTGGAATGTAACGTACCAGTTGTTGTTGTGAGCAAACTCACAGCTTATCACTTTGGGGCAGTTTTCGTTTTTAAACAGAGCCTTCACCTCCTGAGGGAGATAAAACCYTGTTGTTAAGGGGACTTAGTCCAAACTCTAAGCTGCGAGCTGAGCACTACACTTTTAGATTTGGAGAGTCATCCATACAGGATTGACCAAGGAATACTACCCAAACAAGGTAACTTGATAGCTAGTCAAGACGTTAAAAAGGGGACAAATCAGCTGTTTGGCATTTGCATTAAAAGCACTGCTTAAAAATGCTGTTTGACAAATGCCCTGTGTTACAATTTTAAAAAACAAAGAACTAAACCRTTCTGAGAGCCAAATGTCAGCAGGAATTTCATTATCCTCCCTTCTCTGAGCATAATGAGCTCAGCTCACACTGGGTCACAATGAATGAGAAATGTTTATTAATGTCTGTAGCTGCCAAAACAACCCTCTAACTTCAAGTAAAGTTACTGCTGTGACAAAAATTCAGTCTGAATTCCGAGTCATGCCATGGACTGATTTTATTTTTGGATCTGAAAAGAAACCAGATCAAGCATCCTTTCAGAAAAGCCTTTGTAGCTCAAGTTCCTATGGAGAAAAAAAAAAAAAAAAACCCTTACGTAAGAGCATTTTAATATATTAGTAAAAGAATGGAAAGGGGGCAATGACAAGTTTTTGGTCTAGCTTTTTTGATGTTAAAACAAGGCAGCAAAAAACTGCTTGGTGGTTTATAAAAAATACCAGAGCTGAATTCAATTAAATACTAGTCAACCTTTAATGCAACACATTTTGCTGTTGCAGACAGGGCCCTTTTTTTACCTCAATAGGTGTTGTTTCAGGGATCTCACGAAGAATAATAATACATCGTTTGTGGTTTGGTCTGACTTTCTCCCCTCTCTCATCCACTTGTACCATAGGAGAAGCTGAAATTAAAACACAAAGTGTGGCTTAGTAGTGGACACTGGATACTGCAGAAGGTCTCAGCAGTACTAGATTCTTCATATCCAAATTGCAACACAGAACTTCAGCAAAATGCCACCCAAAATGGATTTCTTGAATTCAGAGCAAATGGRCTGTTATCAGCTTCCTTCTGTTAAATCTTGAGTATCTTTTAATTACATGACTGCAGTTGCCTCTATCCGAAGTTCAGGTATTCAAAAAGCTCAATCCCAAATTAAATTCAGTCTAGAACAGCCATGTTATACAGACATCATCTGGAGTAAAAGGTTCCTGTCACCATTTTCTTGGAACAAYGTTATAACCAGCTAAGACACTAATGTTTCTCTAACGTCAAACACAGACTTACATCTCAAAACTTCAAGAATCAGATCCATATCAGTTGTCAGCTTCTTAATACCTTCCATGTTGGCAATTGTCCATATTGGAACAAACTGATCACTATCCATTTGAGACATCAGGTAGAGATCCTTTGAAAGATTCTCCCTAGAAACACACAAACACAGCCTTTTAGCAAACCCTGGACTACAGGAAGAGGACTCTAACAACAGAACAACAACTACAGCCTYCAATAGACAGAGATTTGCTGGTAATACCCAGATAAATTATCCCTGCATTCTACAAYCACAAAATGTAGAAGTTAAACTGAATTCTTATTAAAGGACAAGACTGAGACCACTGATWTCCCAACATCGCTGTAACATTTCAGTGAAACTTGTTTTATACCCCAACCAACCAMCCCTTTTCCAAAGCTAAGTTTATAAATGAAAATGCAAGCACAGCACATATAGAGCCAAAAATGAAATATCCATTTGTTTTGTATGCAGTTCAATTAACTGTACTATACCGTGAGAAGCAGAATTCAAGCTGTTTTTTCAAACATTCTCTAATATCTTCTGTGGTCACAGCAGAGCTGCCTTCACCTAAAAGTTATCACATTTACAAAACACCATCAGGTCTCAGTTCTCATTGAGAACACAATGCAAACACTTTCATCACGTAATGTAAGTGCAAACCCTTCTGGATAAAGAGGGGAGAAAAAGGTAATTGAGACATTCTTAAACTGCACCACACTGTGCATTCCAGGTTGCATCAATCCTGGCAAAGTGATTTAGACCCCATGGKTTTTTTACTTGCCCAAGCACCACGRATGACTTAGACCCTCTTAAATAGGCACTGAATGGAAAATTTCAAGCTTCTACTRAGAATTCACAAGTGATACCTTAACTCRGAAAACATTTACTAAACTAAGAGCCAAGGGTTGTTTTCTGCACGAGCCAGGAGATGCACATACACTGTTTGTTCTTTTGCTTCCCCAGGTGAGCACAGAGATACCCAAGAGGCTGGCTAAGTTAATTACTAACTACTCTAACAGCTCATATCTGCACACATGTTTGCTACATTAAGCAGTTTCAAGACCTGTCCACAAAGAATAGAGAATCAGTCACTTCTATCAGCACCGTCTTGAGGAAAACACTGGACTCTGCTAACCTACCGTATAAATTGTGCTTAAACTTCTCAGGACTTTCTCCCCCTGTAACAGCATTAAAATTCAAACTACAGGATAAATCGTAGAGTAAGAATAGAATTCTACTTTCAGGATTTTAACATAAAATAATGCATAAACTACAGGTGGACAAGTATAAACAACCTAAATCAACCACAGGACAGATTTATTTCTCACAAGTTTGCCAATAGGAAACACTTCATTTAAACAGGAGCCTCCTGCTCTGCCAAGGCCCACACRGCTGGGTTAGTGCTCTCCAAAAGCCTGTGGTTTCTAAATGACCTTCTCTGGATTAGAAAAGATATAGACTTTAAAGTGGCTAGAGATGGGCAGAGGGTAGTCAGAAAGGACAATGCGTGAGACTTCCTAGAATCGCAGGAGTTGACAGTGTAACTTCACAGGAATACTCACCAGAAACTTCATAGATTTGGTAGCCAAGATCTTCAGTCGCTAGRACCATTCCATTTGCAGAAGCCTCATCAACCACCGGGCCATTTCTGGTAGCTTCACAAGATGGAGAATACATCACTTCATACTGCTTGCAGCCATCCTCCAAGACCTCTATGTTACCTGGCAAAAAAATCACACCATCAACAGAGAGAATACTAGAAGTTCCAGAACACTTTACATTTGAGAAGTTTTGGCTACCTTTGTATTGGGTTGCACTTTCCACCTATTTTCAGAAAGATCTTCTGGCTTGTACTAGAATCTTATCAAAAAGGATGGGTAAATAATAAAATTGTGAAATTTTAGGACCACAAAATGCAGCACAGGCTCTAAAAACAGGCTCACTACCCAATATTTAAAATACTGAAATTAGTTTCCTACAAAACAAAGCACATAAATAGCTTCACTTTCAGCTATCACCAAAAGACTTATTCAACATACTACATGATCCTTGTTTACATACGGACTTAAGAGTATCAAGTGATTGTTATAAAACCACACTGGAATTAATGCTGAAATTGGCCAATCTCTTGTTCAAGTATTTTAGTCTTCAGCACAGCTGCTTGGAATAGAGATAAGTATAACTTCAGTTTAATCCCACAGTCAAGCAAGATTATTCAGAATCAAATTTGTTCTAGTACATCTTTTTCACGCTAATAACTAACCACAAAAAAGAAATCTACTTTTAGAAGTGAAACTACTTGAGCACTTACCATTACAGTATACACTGCCTGTAAAGCCATAAAGTTATTTCAAGAAACCTCCCTTAACTTCCCAAACACTGCAACATTGATGAGACTATTTCATGTTGTTATGAAGAGACAAATGTGCTTCTTGGCTAGTGCCCAAGTTCAGCTCTCAGTTTCTTCTGACTTATCAGAAACTTCTCATGTGGCAACACAAGCAGAACTCTCCCTCCTTGATTCCTAACTTGGCCTAAAGCTTTTCCAGGGAATCTCCTGCTTCCTCCTTTGACAGATTACCACTCTGCTTCAGGTAACCTCAGCTCTCAGTTCACTCCACACTGATTCTAAAGCGAAGACCTAAACCACTGGAATCTGCATTTAATTCTGGATGACAGGATTARCTACATGGTAAGGATAGAAAATAGAGACTGAAAGTGAATATAGACTTAAAGCAGCTAACTGTAAATGCTTTGCAATTACTAGCCCAGCACAAATGCCATCGTGCAACAGTTCTCGGCAGCAGCTCAGCAATCTACTAGGCTTSGAGGTGGCCCTCAGACTATAATTTTCCTGTTCACAGGGTCAAGATATACTAAAGTGCAGCAATGGCAAAAGACAATCATGAAACCATTCCACATCTTTAGCAACTTGCTTCCCTCTTAGCGCGTTACTTGGTCATCATCGGGCCCTTTGAACCCTACTGCTCCTGCTCAAGCATCCGCTCTGAATTCCTCACTAAATTCCTAAACCAAAGCTCAGAAATCKAATATCTACAAACAACTACCTTTCTATGTACTCATTTGTCATCTTCATTTATATTCATGACTAGAGCAGCGCTAATAACCTCAAGGACAAGAGATTGCACCTCACRACCAGACCGAGTCTCATAGCAAATTGTGCTAATTAGCAAGGGACCTATCAAGGATAGCACCTAAACACGGGCCGCGACATCTCACCCTCGGTCTGAGGCCCTGGCACAGCCGCTGTCTCTTGCCACGAGTGCTCAGCGCCATTTGTTGCCGGCGCAGCCTCGCCGCTCCCTTGGGGGACTTCTTGCCACACTTTTGCATTAGGGTTTAATCCAGCACCTTTCGATGTTACCTGCTGAAGAGACCAAAATACTTTCATTAGAAAGCTAAAAACAAAAATTATTTAAAAGTCCAGTCAGACAAGACAGCAGAATTTAAGCAATTTCCTGTGCAGTTGCGCATCATAAGTTTCTAACCAACTATTCTAAATGACATTCTAATCAATGTCATTTTTCATTGATTGCAACTAGAAAATCCTCGGTATTTTCCAAGTATTCAGTTTCTACCTCCACCATAAGTGTTGCCTCCAGCTTCTTTTTTGACATCCAATAATGTCAGAAGAAGCAACTAGGTGAGAAGAACTCCAATAACCCATAAAGTTTAAGGTGTTGACTCTCAATCCTCCAATCCTCCTTCATCAAAAAGGGAATTTTCTCCTATTGGAGGCCTCTTCCTAGAAAGGAAGGTTAAAAAAAAAAAAAAAGGAAAGAAAAAAGCCACATCTCGAGGAAAGTAAGCTGGCAAGTTACTGAATCTGATTAGTCAGGGCACCTATCTGAAGAAAATACCAATCCTACACGASACAGACCACTCTTTTCACATCACTTGCTTAAATTTATAAGGCAAAAGCCTCTAAACAGAGCCCAAAGGTCATCTAATTCCAAAAAAAAAAAAAGGAAGTTTGATATTTCAGAGGCCAGCCTCCTTGAATCTGAAATTAAGGAGTGGCTTAGTAGGCCCCACACATAAAGCAGAAGGATAAGGAAGGAGTTGCAGTAGCTTTAGAGATAATTCCTTTGCCAAGGTCACACCTAGCTCCAAAGCTATTTGCTACAAGGACAAGCCCAAAACCAGCCCCAAAAAGCCTCCAAACACGGCAGAMGTTCAAGCTGATAATGAGAGGGCAGAATAGAGATCATCGTTTTGGCACGGGCCTCTTTGGGATGTAAAAATACAGCAGCCGAGCCGGCCACCTGCTCAGGAATCGGGAGCAGCCACATCYCATCTCCCAGCACAGCTTCCGAGCACAGCAAACAGGACAAGTCGCACGTCCAGAGGACTCCCTGTTCCAGGAAAGTGACCGGGGCCTCGCTGGTCTTTTCTTGACTTTAAAGGAGGCATCTGCAGCTCTGGAGCACGTGAGTGACCTCGAGGACAGGCGGTGACGCTGCCCTCTCGAGAGCGCCCTGAATATCAAACGCAGATGTCCAGAAACCGCAGGTAAAGAGTGCTAAGAAACCAGCAGATTCAAGCTGACAGAGGTGAATGGAGCTATTAATACAACATGTGCACCTCAATTACAGCACAAGCTGCTTCCTCTCCGCACTAGAGGCCCCAAAGCAGCTGAGGCAGCTCTGCAAGACCTGGTGCCATTCAGCGTACCAGCAAGACTGCACAGCCCGAGAGGAGTCCCCCGCTCTCAGGAGCTCCCTGAGGCTGCGTGCCACGCGGCACGAGCCCAGCAAGTGGTAGTCCCCCAGCGGCCCTTCCCAAGAGGAGGCCAAAACACTAATTCCTGCTTATTTAGCTGCAGCAAACAGGCAGACATGGGGCCCGCTTGATTGGCTGCAGAACAACCCTCCCCGCTGCTCYCGGGACCGTTCAGAGCGGGGTTAAAGCTTTACAGAGATCCAAAGGTTGGGAACRCGCAGGGACACCTGCACGCTGACAAAGTGCCCTGCTCTGGCACTGCTTCCCTTCCCTTGYGCTGCTTTCGACGGGTGCAAAACAAAGCTTCTTCTCTAGGAATTCCTCCAGAGCAACTACCGAAGCATCCGTCTCACCTCAAAAGGCCAAACCAACTCGTTTCTGCCACAAAAGCCTAGATTACACTTAACAATAAATTAATCCAACAAAAATGAACACATTCTAGGCCTCTTTAGATCCTTCTACACCAACCAGATCTGCTCCAGACCCAAGAGCAGCCAGTAACAAAAGCCCCATGGTGCTGTGAGGACCCCAGGCCCTTCCCAGAACACAAACCCACTTCAGTGGCTGCGAGAGAACCGTTTTCACGGAACATCCACCATTTTTCACTAGGCCACAGGTTCTCGGACCCACCAGGGGGTGGTTTGGGGCCCAGGACCGGAGACCTTTCTCATCCCGGCCACGCACGGAGATTCCGCGACACCCTCCGAGTCTCCTGGCAGTGACTCCGCAGGGCCCGGTCCGAGCGTGGCCCGGTGGGGCCCCGGTGCTCGCGGAGCCCGCGCGGCCCGGACA
>PTEX01000477.1:216205-240257 GCA_003342815.1 Eudromia elegans
GGCTGCAGTCGCCGCCGCTGCTGCCGCGACAGGTGCGCGCGGGAACCGCCTCCGGCCGCCGCAGGTGCGTGGGGACGGGGCGGGACCGGACCGGACCGGACCGGGGAGAGGAGGGATCCAACGAGCYCCGCTCTGCTCGGCCCTGTCGGGAGGGGCTCGCTTGCTCGGCGGGCATCGGCTGCTGCAGCGCGGCCAGTCCTGCCCTTCCCGCCCGGCTCCCGCTGCGGGCAGCGGCGTCCCCTCTGCAGAGCGGCTGTGCCTCCGTTCAAACGTTAATGCTCCCGGTAAAGGGCCGTTTCCCGGAATTCCTCGGGATGAGTTACCCAGGCACCAAGGAAAGGGCAGCGATGCTGGAGCGCGACGCAGCGCCGGGCGCTCGGGGACGGCTGCGACCAGGGCCGGCGCTGGGACAGCGGCCGCGCCGCGCGGGGGGCCCAGGGCTCTGCTCCATGGGCCGGGTCCAGCGGCGCCGCTGCCAGCCCGTGCTGAGGGTCTCCGGGCACCTCCGGCCCGCCGGGGAAGGGAGGCAGGTGACAACGGGACAGGGAAAAGGCCCCGCGGGCTGCGGGCGCCGCTGGGCGTGGCGGAGCCGCCTGGTTCCCGGGCACCTGCGCTTCGCCTCCCTCCGTGCTTTGCTTCCTCTTCGCCTCCTCCAACCTGTCGCCCGGGGCCAGGTGTGCCGAGGGCCGCGTCTCCTCCCGGCCCGCTCCCGCTTCCCGTGCGGAACTCGTGCCCTTTTGGGATCAGATGACTTAAAGTGCAAAGTGGTACCTTGGATAACCGCTTCGCTCAAGATTAATTTTAAAACAAAAGTTTAATCTGTAGCATTATGCAGATGTTTCGGGTTATTTTTTTCCATAAAAATAATCCATAATCTCTGGGTATGCATTGTGTGGCTTTCTTCAAATCACATATATGCTGTTTGCTGTTGAGTACTGGTAATACAGACTAAATTTTACAATCAAGAAGATGACTCTTTGCTTGTACGGTTAATAATTGCTTTTAAAAAGTGAGGCAAAATGAGCGTTCCTCTTATTTGAATGAGAAGAGCCTTTTTCCTCGTGGATGCTGATTTTTGCAAGGGACAGAGATTAGGAACTACTTTGAGCCCGCAAGAGGCGGAGCATCCTTGGCTGGTCCAGCAAAYTTGTACCCAAGTAGCTGGGTTAATAGAAAGGCAGTAACTGAACGGCACAAAGTGGAAACCTGGAAGCTCTGGGCCTGCAAGAAGTGTCTCCTGAGTCCCTGTCGCCCCTGGACGGGGCAGAAGATGCGAAGCTGAGGCTGCAAATAGCTGCAGCAGGAACCGTAAAACTGAATGGCAGTTTTGGTGGATTTCAGCACAACTTCCACTGTTTGCCAGGATAATTCAACCCCTGCATCTAGACGTACCATTTAAACTGCTGTCTCGGAAAACGTGTGGTGCATCCTTGCCTGGGATCCATCGGAACTCGGGAAGTTCGAAGAAGGCCAAGGCCTCCTGTGGGGAGGAGAATGTGGCCTGTCCCGCTTTGCCACAGCAGTTTCCCTACGGATGTTCCCATTTCAAATGTGACTAATGGCCTGGGAGTGTTACCTGTGCTTGGACCTCCAGCCTTCTGTGACCTAAYGGTGCAAATCGGTGAAAGAAGCTGATGGAAGAAATGAGGTGGCRACAGCCTCCATGCCGGAGCGCCCCTTGGATCAGTTAATGCCCTTGCTACAGGCATTGTGTGACTAGGGATAAAAGAAAAGAGGAAAAAAGGAAAGGCGTCGCCCCGCTAGGTTTATTTTGGTCTTATCAAAGAACACTCAATTACTCCCTCTCCTTTCCTCCTCCACAAAAACTAAGTATGTAAAGGAAAAAAAAATCTGATATAGTCTTGTTGGCTTCTGTGATGAAAACCCCATGCAAAATCTGTTCCAGTTTACAGCAGTATRGGGCAGCTAAAATTATTCCTCTAGGTAACTGATAGCTATTACAACATGAGGTTTACAGCTGCCTCCCTGAACAGAAGACTTGTTTTAGCTCACAAAGGAAACGGCTGCTGCATTACGAATGAACACCACAAGGGTAAAAGAAAAATGTTTGCATAGGAATTACATCCTCTTAGGTTTCATAACTCCAGGCTTCTTACATAAATGCCAGCATATTTGCTCGAGAAGCCAGAACAAGAGAGGGCATATTAGGGCTTCCTGGAGCGTGCGCGTGTTTGTGTGTGTTACAGAAACACGGAGTTTCGCGTCGGCATCCTTTTCAATCACAGCTTGCTCTTGCTCCTGTTCTGGTTTCTAATCTCTCACCCTTTACGTAGTCCCTAGTGTTTTATCACGGAGACCATCTCAAAGGCATCTCCAGAGGAAATTGCAACTTTAATCTGATGTCATTTTCTTGGCCAGACAATACAGGAGAGCCTGAATGCCCGAGACATGACAGCATCGTTCAGGTGTTGGGAGCACCCGAACGATGACTTAGTGTTGAATCATTTTGTGAAACCACTTTTCAGCTCGCACAGTCCAGGCTGACCAATACTTTTGTTTTTATCTTTCCTACGTAGGTACTYGTGGTGAAAAGATGGAGCCCTCCCCTTTTAACAGGAGACAATGGGTATCGCAGTCGCTGAGGATCACGGCCAAAGAGCTCTCTCTAGTCAACCCAAACAAGTCTTCGGCTCTCGTGGAGAGGTTCTCCAAGTAAGTGGAGCAAAGCTCTTGACTGCAATCAGGCTGTGTTGGTTGGCAGCTGATACCTTCAACGACGACTGCTTCCCTGGCAGTTGTTTTCCTTTGTAAAAATAACACAGCTCCGCAGGCATTTCAGTTTCTGGTTAAATATGTGCTGAGCAGTTTTTTCTATTTTAGTTGCTGACCAGTTATGTTACAGCAAATAGAACCTCTTCTTTCTTCTAGCAGAAAATAAAGTACAACGTTTGCTGTTAAATACAATGTACTTTTGAAGGYAGAGCATCAGAGTGTAGCTGCTATAGCCACAAGATGTTTACTTGCTCAGAGCGGGCTTTTGCTGCCTTAGCATGAGGTTCCTCCCTCTTTAGCACAACATTTCTTGCCTGGCACTATGAAAACCAGGTGCAGTTACCTGGAATTGCAGCTGGAAGCTGCACTTCTGCTCTGTGCTGGCTTGGGATGTAACCCCTAGGAAGAATTTCCGGACTGTTTCGGGGTAGTTGCATTCCTTACAAATGTCCCCTCTGCACATCCCTTAGTACTGCACAGAAAAAGAAGGCCATCTCCTGCCTTTGTCTGWGAGGTGGATGACAAATGACAGTCAAATAATACAGTAATATTTTATACATTGGGCGAGACTGAGAGGCAGTAGCCTATGTGTGTGTTCTGGAAAAGCATGTGCTCCTAGACTAGGGCTTGGGTTTTCAATGGGAGTTGCATAACCAGGTCCCCTGGGCTATKGTATTAACAGTGTAACAAGGTTTTGGAGCATTTAAATCCTGAGTGTGGAGGAAATTTTATGAATTCTATAGAGGGAGGATAATTGCAATCTGAACTTTACAGAAACATCGCTGCTCTTCTTTAAGTGTGTCCTAGGGAGAAGCTGCTTGATTTGACTGCTCTGTTAAGTAATTTATTCACTCACTGAAATTTGATTACAGAACCTGGTCATCTTGCTAAATGTTGATAATCCTTTGAAAAGGGCTTACTGGAAGTAATCCAAACYGCTATTTCTTAATCAAGTAGAGTTCCTCTACATCAGCAGTGTCAGTGCTTTGAAAGACCGCAGTGCTATTGGCTTTGCCAACTCTGCCACTTCCAGCAAGAGTATAATTTTCCTAAATTGCTCTTATTAAATATTTGTATGTGAAAACACCTTTTGCATCCCATATAGCATTTAGATTATGAGTTTTGGTAGAGACTCACGGATTTGCAGCTAACAGCAGAGTTAATGCATTGAGATGAGCTAACTCAGCTCTTCACTCCTTGTTTGTTGTTTCCACTGTGGTTCCCCATGGGTCTCTTTGTTGCTTCGTCCAGTATTGGCTTCTCTTCCTCCCCAAACTCACTTTTTCTGCAGCATGACTCAYTCGGCGTTTGGAAGCTGTGTAGTACAGAAAACATAGGTTAATGCTTCTGCATTTATTAAAAAGGGCCTGCCACACTCCCTCAGCAGCATTCAGCTTCATGGAGAACCCAGCTCCTACAAATAGCTAGGGGTGCAGACCCTGGACCCTGCAGTAACCAGACAAGAAGCCCATATGGGAGGTTACCATCCACATGGGGAAAAGAAGGARGAACCAAGCAGCAGATTTTTTTCTTTAAAATTACTGAACCCTCTGATACCTTGTTTTTTGACACCAGCAATTATTTAAAGGCTGAACTTGATGACTACTGTTAGTGTCTCATTTTCTGCCTATAACCTACTGACAATTGTTATTCCTAGTTACAGAAATACAGCAAAATTAATCGTTTCTGATAAATCCATGCTGTTCAAAAGGAAAGTACCGACAGCTCGTGCAGCCACTGGCTGGCAAGAGCGTGTGCTCCTCGCTGTGGATGTGCTTTTGCCCGCTGGAGTGCAGATTGCCGGGGGTTTTCTGTAGCTTCTTAAAGGACTTTGATTCATGATCCAGGGGAGCTTATCTGCAGAGGGCTGCGATTACTGGTTCCACTGCTGGGCTGGTTCAGCTGCTCATGAAGCAACTGCTGAATTGCTGCAGTTTACAGTCCAGCATAGTAAGATAAACTGGCACTTATGTAGATTTTCCTCCTATGCCAAGCTGTAATTTGTTACAGTTCAGCAGCTGCTGTATAAATAGCTGAGTTATTCCTGCAAGGGGGCAGAGCAGGCAGCTGGGTGGGGGAAACAATAGAGCCATTCCAAGGTAAACTGTCTATATTGGAGACTCAGAGTGTTTAGATAATGAAAATTATAATGCATGCTATTACTGAGAGCTGAATGGCTTCAAATGTGTCTAGCACTTATACTGTTTACTATTACTTTTTGCAACGCCTGCTTTCATCTGGTAGGTCTGGAAAGTACATAAAGCTCATGAAGCTTAGCTCTCTTCAAGAGCATTCACTATTCTGATTAAAATATTTTTCCACTTTTTCTTCCTCTTTCTCAAAGGTACCAGAAAGCGGCTGAAGAAGCCACTGCTGAGAAGAAACGAAATGTGAGTATTTGTTTGAAGGCAGTAAGGGACAGCCTGTGGCCAGGGCAGATCCCTGGCACGCGCTGTTCCTGTGACAGTGCCTGGGGAAATATCAAAGCTGCTGCCGTGTGTCCTGCAGAAGACTTGGCTTAGACCCAGTTTCTGCCTTTGGCCCATTCCCCTTGTCCTTTTCCAGTGTGAATAAAAGAAGATGAAGTGACTTGCCCAAAGCTATATGTTGATTCACCAGTTTCATCCCAAGCAAAAGCCAAAGCCAGTTGCCTTCACTCTTTTGTTGTAACCACAACACAGAAGCCTCCACCTCTTTATTCTTAGCTGTAGGAAAACGTGGTACCGCTTCACAACTGCAGTTACAAGTCTCCTTGAAAAAACCTGTGAACTTCTCTGAAATCTGACGTGTACATCTGATAAGTGCAGAATCCACCCGGGAAATCTCCTCGGAAGCGGTTTCCAGGGTTCAAATGCCCGGCCGAGGGAGGAGCTCCCATCTGGGCTCTCTTGCAGCCCAGTCTTCCCTGCCGGTGCTCCCTGTTCCAGGGCTGAGGGCCCTGATGGAAGCTCAGGTACCAACATTGCAGATCTGCCTCTAGAAGCAGGTCCTCCTTTAATATTCATTTGCAAAGACCACTGATACTTATAGGATATATAGGAAAGTCTGCTAGCACAAGTATGCTTGKTTTTTTTTTTTTAATGCTTGAGTCATTCTCCAGTTCGGGAGATAGTTATGATAAATTATAGTTATGATAAAGTACTGTTCCAAAAATTACTATCTGGTCTTAAATTTTCTTCCTTGCTTGTGTGATCTAGGGCAGAAAAGTCCCAAGCAGGAGTGACTTGTGYTACCAGGACTTCCTAGGCAGCACAGTGCCAGGCGTGCAGCGGTGTCTGCAGAAACCTGGGTGCTATTTTGACTACTTCTGCTMTGTTTGTATTTGCCTTACAACTTCAGTGCTTTCCTTTAAATGCWGTCAGCTAACACACTGATCTTTTTGAAGTCTCAGTGGATTCAAGTTAATTTGCAAAGCAGTATTCAAAATGTGACCAGAAGAGTAATAGGGTGAGAGACTTAAATCCTAATATAGCTGCTAATCCTGGTTAATTCCCRTAAGCTTTGCAGACCTGTTCCACTTGCAGTGAGTTTGATACGTAGTGGGCTCCATAGGGACAGACAGCAAAAATGCCATGTTGGCCGGGACCAGATCCGAATGAACCAAACGGGGGTGGCTGGTTACTTTGGGGAGAGCTAACTGCTCCTAAGGGAACTAATCTGGGAAGCACTTGGCTTTGAGGAGTGCTGCTCCGTGTTACCATCAAACTCACCATGGTAAGGCAGAGCTTGTGCTTGGTGTGTTCGTATCCTATTTAGAGCTTGCGATGTGCTGTGYGAAATAGAAGACAAATCCCCCCAGAGGAGCACAAAAGAATGTGTAGCCAGTGCTTAGCTTGTGCCTTTATGCTGTATGGTATAAAATATGGAAGATGGAGATCTCTAGAATGCAGCAGTTAACTGATACAGAAATGCAGAACTCCAGAAAAGCTGCTGTTTCTGCAAGACAGTCTATAGCTTTCCTGGAACAGCCTCCTGATGGTGGTTGTGTCCGGAAGCAGCTGGAAGACGTTGCAGCATATGGCACAGCACCCAGCTCTCGTACGGCTGCGTCTTCTGCTCTTTGCCCGTGCTAGGAGCAGAGGCCCTGGGTGCTCCTTGATGTGCAGCTTGGCGCCTTTGTGCGCGTTAACTCCTTAGACCTCGGCTCCTTTTCCCTTATAAGGCCATCCCGTGCGCTCACTTCCTGCGCCCGCTCCGGCTTGCGCGCTCCCCTCCTCCCGGCCTGGATGCTTTCCCCAATGTGGCACAGTTGTAACGAGTCACAGCTGTCTGGAAGAGCACAGGGCTGAGATCAGTGCTGAGCCGCTGACTTCCTCCCGCGTTGCAAGGAAGTGCTGCAGGCTCCGGCCGGCTCGCAGCGTGAGCGCCGTGTCTCGTCCCGCAGAGCACCGACAGCCTCCCGCCTCGCTTCCAACGGGGRGCCCTGAGCGCGCTGAAGAAGAGGTGGGAGAGCCCGGCGCCGGGCGCGGAGGCTGCCAAGGCCGAAGTCAGGCCCAGGGTCGGCAGCCCCGGGGCGGCGGGCGGCCCCGCAGCTCCGCCGGGCCAGGAGCAGGGTCTGTCCACGGGTGCCGAGAGCGAGAAGCCGAGGAGCCGCTCGCTGGAGAGGGCGAAGATGGAAAACTGCCTGCGAGAACCTGAGCGAGAGGTGGGAAAGGCTGAAGCCGGCGACACCGCGGAGCCCGTGGGGAGGATCGAGAAGAGCAGCGTTCCCCTAAGCAAGCTGAAGATGATGTTCGAGAAGGGGGAAGCGGCTCCAAGCAAGGTAAGAATCCATCCCCTCCCATCCCAAGAGCAGCTACAACTCTTGGGTGTTGGGAAGAGTCCCTGGAGGGTTGCTCGGGACTCCTGGCTCTGCCAGGATCAGTTTATTCATTGCTTTAGCTGAAACTTTATGTAGCTGCTGCAAATGACTTATTAGAGTTGTATGAAGTGTGGGGGTTTGTACTGTCTGYGATCGCTCACTGCAGACTTTAAATGGATTTGGTTTTCATAGAGTGGATCAATTAAAGGTAAGGAAAAATCACTATGGAATATATGTGTTCTCTTAAAGCACGGCGGGGTTGTTTGCATCTTGCCTGAAGACTGAAATTGCAATTGCTTATGTAAACATGAATTGAGTGAAAATAAATAAATCTAAGGAAGAGCAGTTTGAAGTAGGCTCACCGGTCTCGGGCAGCTGCAGAGATGAGATGGAATCACTGCCAGAGTCCCAGGGCTATCTATACATAGTTAACATATTTATATTTAATATATCTATCCAGATGTATTCCTAAAAGCACAAAGCAAATACTTAAGCTCTTCTTTGCTATCCTCTCAGCTTTGTTTCTTAACAAATGTTTCTTATCAACAAAAATCCTCCCCGGGAAGAGCAGGCGCAGATAGGGAGGCAAGCTCCTGCCTTCGCCAGTTTTGACTTGCAAATGCTCCGGGCTCGCGTTTTCCCCGGCCGCTCATGAAACCCGAGCCGCATGTGGACTGCAGACTCCGTGTCCCCGGGGGAGAATTGCTTAACTAGAAAATGAGTTGCAGATGCCAGCGACTTGCAACATAGTCCCGAGGCCTAAATGCTGGTGGATTTTCCAGTTTTCTCATAGTTTCCTATACTTCTGGCTTTGTCTTGCTGCGGGTGGTTTTCTCGCGGTATTGAGTAAAACAAGCAGATTTCCTGCAGAAGTTATTTAAATAATGGGATGGTTTAGGGCTTCAGAGGAGCAGCTTTACATTAAACTGAGTTTGAGGTTGGAATGTAGCAACTGAAGCCTTCTTTGCCAGCTTGCATTCTTTAGGCTCAGCCACTATGTAGAGCAGCCCCAACAGGGTATTCAAAGGGCTCCCTGCAAGGGGGATTCCAAGAGGGGCTCCAGATCCACTGCGGGATCAATGAGCCGGGATTCCTCAGGAAAGCAAAAGGATTCCAGATCCACTGTGGGATCAACAAGACGGGATTCCTCAGGAAAGCAGAGCGGCTCCAGATCCCCTGTGGGATCAATGAGCTGGGATTCCTCAGGAAAGCACCGTTTTGCAGATGGGTGTCAAGTACCTTTATCTTAGCCTGGGGCATAAATTGTTCTGGCCTGACTGAATCACGAATGGGTATTTCTGTCAAGCTTAGTCATTTGAACACTGTTGAAAACCAATTTGATGCAGTAGCCTGAATAGTACAAAACTATTCATGACACTGCATCAAACTCTGTTCTTCTCCCAGATACATCTGGTTACTTTTGAATTTGAGACGAGAAAAAGCACCAAATGCTGTAGAGTTTAGCTGCGTGTGAGGAGAGGCCTTTGTGATTAGAAAGCACTAGGGCGGTTTCCGGCCCTGGGAGTTTATCCAGGGGCTGGAGGGTGACATCCCGCAGTCTCTTACACCAGGAGTTCCAGGAACATGGGTCTGTCTTGAGCCATAGTGTAAATGTGGCTAAGGGCAAGCTGGGCCGCTGGCTCCTGCCTGTCCTGTTGRTGCTCTGCCTGAGCTCTGCCCTTTTTTGAAGCTCTGGTTTGAGCGCAAGGAGGGCTGCAGCTCTGAGCTGGGGRTTATTTTAGTGTTCAGGCTTTGTCAGAGCTTTGCCGACGGTGCCTGTGTAAGAAAGGCAGCCCCGTGGCTCTAGCTTGGAGGCAGTAAAGGTGAARCGATCTGCCTGGCTGCTGGGCGAGCATGTGGCAGAATGCAGATTAGAGCCTGGATTTCCTGACCTAGTCACGTACTCTAAGTAACGTTCAACAGAAACAAACCTGCTTGGATTTTCAGGGGCATAACCCAAACCCTAATTTATTCATGCCTTCATTCAGCTCTTACTGCATCATCTGCAATTTAGATGCAAGGCAGGGTTTGTTTATTTATTTATTTTTATTGCACCTTCCTGGAAGAAAATGCCTCTAAACGCSTGAGTTGGAATCAAAACAGGCCCATTAGATTGATTTAGTACCACGCAAATGCTGAATCTGAGTTCTTTATTGATTTCAAAGAACATTTCCTGTTAAATGACACCAAAAACTTAGACAGGGAAGCTTGGAAGAAAAGCCAAGCAGATCTGTAACGGTTTACAAAAAAGTCTCCAAATTGCTTTGTGTTTCTTTTTCCTTAAGGCAAAAGYTGACTCTGGCTTGTGTAGTTTCCCTGAAGTGCTGGGTCACATTTGACACAGTTAGGATATAACGAAATAGGTGTAACTTTTGTTTGGTGTTTTGCCTAACAGCAGCTCCTTGTGCCCCAGGCAAAAAATTCTGCTCTTGCCTCTTTTGTCTTAGGCCCTTGGGGCTTTCCAGATGCAGGAATGTTTTCTCCCACTTTGCAGGTAGCCAAAGTTGCGCTACTGGAATAGTGACCTAGTCAGGAGTGCCAAGGGAGCTGGTTGAGAGGGTAAGGCAGGAGTCACGGATCCTTCCCGCTCCTGTTGCTGAAGTCAGCGGTACTGAGGTGAAGCAGTTGGGGGTTCCAAGCAGGCTAATAAATAATTCAAACGTGTTCCACCTATTATGTACTGCTCTAAAGTCAGACTCTTCTAACAAAAAAAACTCCTGGGTTGTAAGAATGTCCCATTTGTGGGCTCGAGGTGACATTAAAGTGGACACRGGATGGATAAGAATTGTCCAAGCATGGCTTGCACTGAATAAGGAATCTGCAAGTTCTTACAAGTGTGCAGACACTCCCAAACTGAACCTATCAACACGTTCAGTGGAAGGAAAAGGCTTGTCATAGCTGAGCTCTTTTCCAGTAAGAAACATTACCAAAGGCTTAAACCACAGAAATAGAAAAAAAATATTTCCCAAGCTAATGGAAAAAAGGGTTTTTCAGCTGTATTTTCCTTCCCTGGTAAAGTTGCTGTTTTGTGTGCTGAAGCAGCCTGATTTTCACAGGGATTATCTTACACTCCAGCTCAAACTCAAACTTTGGAATTTCCTTCAGTTTGGTGACCAGCAAATAAGAAACTTTTTGGAAGCAGTGGGAGAAAAAAATGTGTGGTTAAAGCATGTTGCCAAACCTGCCTTTTTTCCCTACTTTAGCCTCAATCTTAACTTCTAGTTGGCTCTGTGATTTAACTCTTTCTRTGGAGAGGAGAAAGATCTGTCACCTTCTAGTATTTTATAGATTGAATTTCAACTGTGGAAAATATCCAATCTTGACGAAGTCAAATGCTGTGCTTCATGAATATTTACTAAACCTGTTGAAATTTGTTGAAATTTCTTTTCACGGTCTCTTTTACTGAGCGTTAGATTTTGGGGGAGTTGGTCTCAAAAAAGACCACCAGATCTGATTGAAGCAGCCAGAGCATCTGCCTGGTAGTGCTACAAGACACCCTGTCCAGCACTTCAGCCTTGCCAGTGATTATCCTGGATATCTGAGAATATTTATCTCTGGCACTCTTCTGCTTAAGCTTCAGCCTTATCAGACCTAATTAGGGAATTATTTGGTGCTGAATGAATGAGCTGTCCATGTCAAAGCAAGTAACTCTAGATAACTTTCATTACTGCAGTATTTATTGTCTCTTCTGTTGTTGAAAATTAATGCACAGATATTGGTAGATCCCACTTCTAATCCTCCAATTTAAAAATCTCCATAAAGTGGCCTTGCACAATAACTTGCTAATAAACCACAAATGTGATCTTTGCACCTGATATTTTCAACAATCAGCTAAAGGCACCTCTGGACTTCTTCAAGAAAGTGGAAGGTGGCAGAGGGTTRGCTATTCTGTGATCAAACTTTATACTGGTTAAATAGGATGTCACTTACTAGACTTGTTTAGTCCCGTAAAGCAGATTTGCTAGTGACACCTGTGCATCTTAACGGATTAAACACAACAATCTCTGCTTGCTCAGGCAGCTGATGGGTGGGTTTGTCTCTGGCAGGGCCCTCGGGACCACAGGAAGACAGCACCAAGTGGCAGGAGGGTTTCTGAAAACAGCTACTCTTCAGAGGACTGTGAGACTGCCCAAGGTGACAAGAGCCACTGTACCTCAGGTCAGTAATCTTTGGGGKTTTTTTTGTTTGATTGGTTAGATTTTCTTTGTTTTGTTTATAAGACTACTCTATACAAAACAGTGGAAATAGCCTCATGCCTTTCAGAAATAGAAGGAAATGGAACCATTTTCCATCTGTAAGGTCGTTGAGACCATCACATTTAATGAACTAAATCACGCTGTGACTGTTAAACCATTATCCCCTTAAGTGTAGGATGCTCAGGCATGGGACATCATGGGCAAATTAAAGAACAGAACCCGCTTTTCTCCTGCGTCTTAATTCTAGGACAATGCTTTTTCTCCCTAATAGTCAAACTAATTTAGAAACTAAATAGCAATATTTCTTTCCTGTACAAGTAGACAGGACAATGTGCCTTCTTTCTGTTGCTTTAATTCTTTTCCCTCCCCCTACCTCCTCCAGAAAAGGGTGAATGCAGCAAGCCTTTTGCCTTGAGGAAAATGACATATTTTTCATAAATTTAAAGGTGCTTTCCTAACAAGGCATTTAAACTTATGTGTTTTCAGCCTATGGCTAATTTTATATCTTACTACTTAGTAGTACAGATTGTGTCTTTATTTGAGCAATACTGGAGAGACTRGCAAGAATTACTTATGCTCGTTTATTGTCCCCAAGAGGGACCTTAACGATTTGCATAATGTTTTAGTCACTCAAGGCCACTAGGTAGCGAGAGGTTTCTTTTTATCATTTTGTGTTGAACGATAAAGCTGTTCCTGTGTGAGGGTTAGCACTTCAGTAAGGCAGCAGAGCAGTAAAGGGAGCTGTCGTCTTAAGGCTAATTGGCTGAAGTTTGGCAGCAAAAATGAAGGCTGGATGGTGAGCACTGGGAGCTGGGAGGTCTGGACCTATGGACAGAGTTCAGCTGGTAGGTAAGCTGCCAAATGTTTCTTTTCTCTTGAGATAAAAGCAGATGCTTCAAAACTGCGCTGCCAGGATAAGGAAGGCTAAACTGAATTATTTCATAGTGTGTTTATTCTTGAAATCCTCAGCTGTASTGTCATGTGAGAGACTTAATTTTACAGAGAGGTTGGGGGTGGCAGGTGAGACTTCCTCTCTCACTTTCTATARCTTTCCAAAAAGACTGAAAACTATCCCACTACAGAAGTGAAGTGTATTTCCATTTAGCTGCTAGAGCAGCTGCTTTCATTTAACCATAACACCAAGACACTCTTCAAGGTTTGAACCATTTGCCCTTGTTGCTACTGAGGCTGCTGGCTGAACTGGGTGCCTGGTGAATATGCAGCTTCTGAAGCTAGGTGGGTTRAACACAAGACTCGGAGCATAAGCCCTCGACTCAAGCACCTGTGCTTTCAGACCTGAAATCTCTCCGGTCCTAATGGTGCTGAAGGGATGGGATTTGTAAACTTCTATTGGCGTTTCATGCATGTTACCCTTTACTTATGCATTTGCTTTTTCCAGGGCATCTAGTAGAGAGTAGTGCAGTGCTCAGCTTGGAGAAAGCAGAGAGCAAGAAAAGCCTGGACATGCCTCGCTTGACAGAAACRTCCATAAAGGACAGGCTGGCCAAGTACCAGGCGGCTGTGTCCAAGCAGAGCAGTGCCACCAACCTGCTGGTAAGTCTGCTSTTCTGGGGCTTGTTGTAGAAGTGATTTTTTTGCCTCAATCTGAGGCTGAAAAGAAGGTCTTAAGAAAACCAGGCCTTGTGAAGATAATGTCATCATGTTTTGAAGAGACTTTTTTTGCTCAGGAGAATAGTTGCTAATGAAGAGCTTTCTCTACAGGCTGCAGGAAGAAATAAGTATTTGCATCTTCCTGAAATAATGTTGAAAGCTTTCCAGGAAACTAATTGCTGGCACCCTGGCTGAAGTCCTTCTGAAACATAGCCGACATTCTTTTCCTTGTGTGTCTATAGCTCTCTGCATACTTTAAATTCAGAGTTTGTAAATTAGCTGTAAACTAGGGAAAGTGAAGCACAGCAAGATGGAGCRACTTCCACTGTCGTACAATGCCCGGAGCCTCTACTGCAGTCTTGGCTTCTCTAGCCAGTTTTCCTCCCTTTTGTTATCACCTCTCTTCAAATTTTCTCATCCATTACATGAATCCAATTGTTTTGTTGCAGTGAATTAACCTGTGCCAATTTGGCAGCTATTTGAGCAGGAAATGAGCAATTAATGAATCACGATAACCACTGCAGCTGAAGGGACTGCAAGAACCTAAGCTTTKGTCAAAAAGTGCATTGCATTTGCTGGAACTGTCTGAAGATTTTGTTTAGGAATGGGAAATGTTAAGTCTCTTTTTAACCAGACTAATAAGTGGTGGGACCTTTTTAAATTAGAAAATTTGCACTTGCAATAAAAGCCAAAAATGTTGGTTCTAGACTTTAGAAAAGCATAATTTCCAGGCAAAATTGATTTTGGCCTGGTGTGTTGATAAGGACAGTAGGCAGAAGGGAAGCAAACAAGTGCAGCTGAGGCCAGGGCTTGTAGCACTTCTGTGTTCTACCAGAAGCCATAACTCCCATTGTGGACTCCTGTCCATGGAAGTGTGAGCCTCTCGATAAGGTAGTTGGATATTTGTGTGTCTCACAATTCTGAGGGCATTGTGGTTGATTCTGGGACAGATTAAATGAATAGACTTTTTTTTTTTTTTTTATAGTAGGAAGTTAGAGCATTGATGAGAAGCAATCCTTTTATAGTATTCCAAATGATATAAGAAATCCAGTGAGCTGCCATTGGCATTTGGCTGTTTCTTTTCCATGTTACAGGGAAGATGCCTCGTGAAAGGCACGAGTCTTTCACTGCCTCAGGATTCAAAATAATTGGAGAGAGAAGCACGAGGTCTCACTGGATGTTTTTTAGATGTCTGAAAGATTCTTTTGAGAAAACCTTAAGTCAGTTTGTCAGGAACAAAATCTTAATAGATACCCGATTTTTTTTTTTTTTTAAATTGGTGTTGCAGCAAGGGTAGAACTTGCTTTTATGTTGAATTGTATTTAACAGTTGCAGTGCTTTACACAGTGTTTGTGCTGACATACTTGTAATGTCAAATGAAAGATTATCTGTTCTGGAAATGTGGCATGTAGAGAGAGAAGGGAGAAAAAAGGCATTATATCCATAGAATACAGCAAAATTTTACAGTCTTATCTTTGTTCCTCATTATCACTTATAAAATATGTATAGCTTTTTATGCCTTTCCCTTTAGCTATGACACTATTTGCTAGGAAAACAGTTTTAAAAGTCTTAAGAGAAATGGAAAGCAAGTACTTTCCTAGGGGAAAAGAACCTGTCAACTTTCAAGTGCTTTATTCTATAGAATGAGATTCAAGCCAGTGAAAGTGAACTCAAGAATTACAAATCTGAGCAGAAGGAGAGTATGGCAACAAGTCTTGAGGACTCCATTTCCTGTCAGGATGGGGAGAAGGTAAGATGCTCGTACTGGTGGAGATCAAGAACTTCACTTAGGCAGAACTAGCTGGAGAGGCAGAGCTCAGATACTCGCTCCACATACCATCTAGAAATTCAACATCACCAGCTGATATAAGTTACATACTGCAAAATTCCTCTTTTATTTTAAGACTATATCTGAACTCTAAGCTCTGCTGGTCTCACTGTAAGACTTTTAAGCAGTTACGTTGTAGAGAAGAAATTATTAAGKTTTTTTTAGGGCTCCCCATCTGCTCAGTAATAACAAACCTCTAGTGTGGCAGAATCCTTCAATATCAGGCTGATGTGTTTAATGGCTTCAGTAGCTGATTAGACCCAAAGCCTTCAAAGGTGGTTGTTTTGTGTTCTTTATTTGTTTTCTTGTTTTTGTTGTTTTTCTTTTGATCTCTGCCGTTAATACTTGATGACTTTGAGAAAGCCACGTAAACTTTTTTGTCATGGTCCCTACTTCTAAAATGATGATTTGGAGTTGGTAGTTGATTGATGTTTTAAAAAGATATACATATGAAAAGCTTTGTGTAACACAAGTAAAAGAAGTGGGTCGCTTTCTCCTCCATTTAATGATGAAATTTTGATTAATTTAACTGAGAATGCCACTTTGGGTTTCTTCCTGGGTTTGAGCTTCAGCTGTAAATGAGACTAAATTACTCCGTGAATACAGGGATATTAAAGCATGCTCAGACATTTGTATACTAAATTTGGGTTAGTAGAAGGGATAAAAGTAGCTGAATAATAATTGGGGTACTGTGTATTCCAGCTATTCTGAACACGTGGCAGCCTAATGCCAGGAGGCTTTTAGAGCTTTCCAGCCTTCCTTGGGCAGAGGGCCAAATTGGGGCTTTCAGCTGTTCCTCACTGACAGCTGAGCAGCTTCATGTTTAATTGGTAGAGGCTGCTTTTTGCTAAAAGGTGAGTTAACTAAAAGAACACCTGTTAAATAAGAATGGTTCCCTGTTGCTGAATGGCACGTTGGACAATTACTGCTGAATACAGGAAATTTTATTCGACTGACTTGATTGAAATTCTTACTGTGTTGCATCCCGTTGAGGAGTCCAAGCACGGTAAAGAACCTCAACAGARCACTACTTGAGAGTCATAGTTGTCATTTTTAAAATTACGTGATAAAATTTGATATTAGGCCTAATTAAATCTAGTAAATGAAAGGAATGGGAATCTCTGGCAAAAATAAATAAATAAATAAATAAGAAACAAACTTGCTAGCCTTTTCTGTTACTTCCATACTAACTTAAGAAAGATTTGGTAGCCAGACACTTCTGACTCTTACAGAYACAAAACATGCTGAGGCATTCCCAATATGCTAGTGATGAAGCTGTTCTTTTCAGTAGAACAAAGCATATTATTTTGTGTGACTTGCTGCCTTGTTACTGCATTAATTTGCAAACTTAGGCTGTTTACAATGGACCTTTCAATCACTAAAGCGAATTAGTGATGTTCTGTGGCTTATCTTGCTACAGCACTTTAGTTTCTCRGGGTCACTGCTTCTAGCTGTATTTAATAGCAATATGGCCGTGTTTAAGAAATCTACATCAAGAGCTTTACCTGTAGCACAGTATCTGCAGCTGGCTTAGACCTGATTTAAAAGCTGTACTGGTGTCTGGGGACACAAAAACATGATGGTTGTATGATCACTACAAAGGATAGTCTGAATTCTGCAAGAGGTGTGAAGCTGGGAGGATGTCTGCTTGGGGCAGGGACTGAACGTTCTTGGTAGTCACCTGGATTCTGCCTTCTGCCTCCAGAACCACAAGCAGCTTCATGTGTGCCTTAGCGYGGCCAGTCTCTTCCTCTTTAAGTGCCTAACTCCATCACATTGCCTGTCATGTTACTCGGGCCGTGATTATTCAGACTTGTGAAGATCAAAGGTGCTCATTGTATAATATTTTCTTGCAGGCTCCTGGAGGGGAGAACAGCTTGCATTCCCACTCAAGTCTTTCTGAGGATGGCAACAGTGAGTACTTGTTCTCCTGYCTCGGTAAGAGCAGACTGCATGAGGAAAAATACAAAACTCTGCCCTTTGTGCATATGATGCTTGAGGTCCCTCTCGCCAAATGATGAATTTGACACAGTAAAATTGCCTTCTACTAAAAATCAGTCCTGTGCCAAACTCCAACTTTATTGTAATTTCTGACAGGTTTAGAAATCATTTTGTAATCATAATTCTGAGATGGCTATAACTTTATTTTCTCTAACCTAACATATTTAATGTAGCTTCTCACCACTTGGGCTTAAACTAATGACTATAGCAAATAGTGTATCAGTCTGAAAGGTAGGATTGCAGTTCAGCCTTACCAGAATAAGATCTCCAGGGTTTCCAAATCACTGAAGTTACTCTTTTCTTCCTGCTCTTCTCTTTCAGTTGGACCAAACTTAGAAATTGAGACAGATGTTCAGAAACCTGTGAACACAAAACAGCAAAACTTTGGTTCCAAAGCGCTTGGCCAGATGGATGCATCTCAGCCAAAGGCGATGAAGGTAAAGCAGCAGTTTATTCTTAAGTGGTTAAAATCGGTGGTTATCGGTGGTTATCAGTGGTTAAAATCTGCTTTCTTCACTGTTACTGAAAAGTGTTTATACAACTAATCAATGTGCTCACCAGAAATCTGGCAGTGGCTTTATCGGTATCTGATCAGTCTTCATCATATTGTGTTCACGAGTGAACTTAAATTCAGAATGAAAAAGTATCTAAAACCTGTCAGTTTTTGCTCGAGGAGGAAGTTTGAGGTACTTGCTGGGAGTTGCCCAGCAGAACAGTGTGTCCCCGTGGCAGTGACAAGCTCTTTGCAGTATTGGGAAAAGGSTCTGAGCTGGGGAAGTTGGGATGTGGATCCTACCAGGGCTTGATTGGGCCTCTGGTCAAGTTTCTAGAAGGTTCCTGGAGATGGGAACTCTCCCACCCACCTTTTCCAGCTCTTCCCCAAACAACTGCAATTGRTAGGAGTGTTACATTGAGGGCAATTTAGTGTGGGACTCCTCACAATTTGAGTTTAGCATTTTGAAGAGCAAGTCTTTTTTCTTTAGCAGGAGCTCTAAAGCATAAAGCAGGTAGAGAACGTCTTGGATAGGAATGCATTTGCTAATCTTATTAAGCGCCCAAACTGCAGTGCTGAGTTTTGATCACGCGGGACTTGCTTGTCACGTGTGCTGTCTGGAGTGAGGGTGCCTCTTCCCTGTGCTGCCACCAGACTTCCTGGCTCGCTCTTGAGGAAACAACTGTGCTTTTGTTGTTTCCCCATCTTTGAAAGGAACCGCGCTGCCCTCGCCAAGACGAGCGAGATGTGGCTTCCYAGTGTTCTGGAGTGCAAATGCCACTATGTGAAACTAGAGCTAGCTGTAGCTTTTCTATTATTTCAGTGTTAAAGCATACAAAGTACACACAAGCTATGTGGTTTAGTCCCCTGTGCAATCTGATTATAGTATTAGAACCATTTTAGTGCTCTGCCTTGTTACTGCTTTTGATGCTGCACTGCTCAGATAGAAACCTAGGTGCTGTTTTATTCATGCAAGGTTCCTATTTGTCTCTTCCAGCTTCTGTTTCCTGTTCTTGGTTCCTAATCTCTACTCCTGCCTTCTGCTTCCCTCCTAATGCGAGCTCAACTCTCAGCTTTCTCTCAAGTTGTCTGTATTAACTGGGCCTCACCTTCCTCCTGTAGCTCGTGTTTGTAGTAGGCCTGGAAAGGAATTTCTTTCTCTTCACACCCCAAAACACCTCTCCATCAGACACAGGGCTCATTGTTACACAAGTAAGTTCCTCCTCTCAGATAGGGACATGCATTGCAGAAGCACATGCCAGCACAATGATGTATTCTTGCAAAAGTCAGTTCCCATGAAAAGTCATGGTTTTGAGCAAATTGTTAGTGTCTTGCTCTCCATGGCAAGTGTGGATGCTTGGATTAATTTTTTTGGATCAGGAAATTGCCTCGTATTTGAGATTGCATATAGCAACTCAGCATCGAGAATTCGTATTCAGTTCTGGCAAGACCCAGAGGGAATTTCTTTTATTAGTTTGTTTTCCAAAAGGACCTCTGAACRCTGAGATTGCCAACTTTTGTTGATCAAACTGTCATCATAATTTGAAGTTTATTATAACTTCAAACAAAGCCTTAAATTAAATGATAGGAACCTGTTAAACTGGAATTAAATTTGCAGCAAACTTCATGGTTGTAACATACTGACTTCAGCTGGCTCCATCTTCAGCAATCAGTCCCTTCCATMCTGCGACTTTCATTGCCTAACCATTGTTTCTAGTTTGTTATAAATAAATTGCTGTAGTTATTTGTCTTCCTGTGACCTTCCTGTTTTTCCTTTAACCATTATATTTTTCCTTAAAGGTTTTTAGTAAGCTTGTAGCGGGTAATTCTTTTCCAAACATAAATAAGCTACAACATCAATGTGTCTAGTTACAATATCAGTGTGCCTCTGCACATCCACGGATATGGAGCCTGGCACTCTTATTCCATTGCTACAGTGGTTGCAATCGGTGTGCAGTTCAAAAACACCCATTTTCATCTTCCTGTTATTTAGTTTTATTCTTATACTGAAGTGCCTTTCCTACTGGCCAACCTTAATAGTCTCCAAGAAGGGAACAGCACCAAGTGACCTTTTTTAATGGATAGAGTAGTTGCTTCCTTGGTGCTGTCAGAAAACAAAACCTGAAACTAAGYCCATGCAGCTCAGTAGTGACACTTGACTCCTTAGTGTTTAAGTTTACTCTTACACTAAACTCTCAGGAAATTCTCTTCATGAGTATATAAACAACTGTAGTCACTTAATGTCAAAACCCTAATAACATTAAGCCTGGAGTAAATTTGTCCTAAAACCCGAATATAGTTTCTTTGCTATTGGAATTGCTTATGAATGAAGTCAGAAATGTTTTCCTGCTGCTTCCATCTGTGCTGAGACRATTTCCTCCTCTTTAAGAGAGCATTTAGCAAAATTGGTTTGTCTTAAGCTCTTGAGCAGGCTGTTCCACTCCTGTTTTTCCCAGGACAATCCTGTGGGCTGCAGCYTTTTCTTTGCTTGTTGCCTCCCAGCACTGTCTATACCATAACCAGCAGTGTGCTGTTTAAAGTGAAATGCTGCAAACTTTCTGAGAACTCAAGAAGCTCGTTTTGAATCCAAGTGAAATCTCGTAAGAGTTGATTCGTTTTCCAGTCAACTGGCTTTCTCCTCTTCCTTTAGAAGTTTCAATTGCCAGCGAAGGAAATCTGTGTTGGGTGCCAGAAGACCGTGTACCCAATGGAGAGGCTGTTTGCCAACCAGCAGGTGTTTCACATCAGCTGCTTCCGCTGTTCCTATTGCAACAGTAAACTCAGGTAAACACAGTGCTGCATTTGGCTGCCTCTTGGCAAGTTTGGCTATCCTCTTCCCAGAAGTTGAATAGGATGCTGTTCAGCCTTGGCAAAGGCCACTTTAATCCTGCGAGCTGAACCGAAGCAAAGGAATGGTATTAGAGCCCTAGTTCTGCCACTAGCCTTTGCAGCTGGTGCAGTCTATTTTAAAATCTTAATGGCATTTGATGTATATGCGTGGGGAATATAGTTGTAGACAACTCTTGAAATTTGAAAAGACAATTGTAACTGCTCGTGGAAGCCGGGGCCACTGTAAAGTTTGTCTTTCCTAAATCTGTTGCAAGACTGAAACTGAATCTCTTCAGTAGCAGARCTAGAATGTGCACCCTGCTTGATGATTGAGACAGCAATGTTAACATTTGATTTAATATCTTTCTGAGCAGTCTTGGGACATATGCATCTCTGCGTGGCAACATTTACTGCAAGCCTCACTTCAATCAGCTCTTCAAAGCTAAAGGTAACTATGACGAAGGCTTTGGACACAAACAGCATAAGGAATTGTGGGCAAGCAAAACTGAAGGTGAAGAATCCTTGGAGAAAACTGCTGGTGTTGCAAATGCAGCAGAAAGTCCTCCAAGTCCTGGAGTAGAGGATGCCCCGATTGCAAAAGTGGGAGTTCTGGCAGCAAGCATGGAAGCCAAAGCCTCAGCTTTGCCTGAGAGAGAAGAGAGACCAGCAGAAACGAAGAAGCTCAGGATTGCCTGGCCACCTCCATCTGACCAAAGTATTCAAGGAAGTGCCTTAGATGAAGGCATCAAAGTTTTAAAACCCAAATGGCCTCCAGAAGAAGAGCTTTCTAAGCCAGATGTYCAGGATGATGTGGACCTGGATCTCAAAAAGTTACGAAGATCTTCCTCACTGAAGGAGAGAAGTCGGCCCTTCACAGTAGCGGCCTCGTTTAGAACAATGTCTGTTAAAGGCCATAAAACAGAAAATTCATCTCCTCCTCCTAAGGCAGAGAAAGACAGCTTGAGAAGAGGCGAGGAACTGGAGAGAGAGGTCGTGACAGACAAAAAGCAGAAAGAAAAGAAGGTTGAGAATAGAAACATCCAGAATGCTGAAAAGAAAAACGTAGAAGAAGAGCAGGAATTGTTGGATAGCAAAGCGGTGGAGCATAACTTGGTGGAAAATGGCCAGGTGAGCATAGAGACGGATGAGGAAGAACATGAAGAACATGCTGTGCAAGAGCAGCAAACGCTAAACGAGGAATTTCTTGAGCCAAATTCTCCTAAACATTCCAGCTTAGCCAACATTAAGATTGCTAATGAATCATCTCCTGACCAGAATCGTAAGTCCCAAGAYGTTGGTTTCTGGGAGGGTGAAGATATGGAAGATCTCTCTGTGGAAGAACAGATCAAAAGGAATCGTTACTATGAGGAAGATGATGAAGAATGAATTGGCCTTTTACTAGAAGACTTGCTGCATGGTGCTGGGCCTTTTAAATTGGTATTTTTAGCTTTAATAAGCAGCTGTCCTCTGTGAAAGTGATGCTGTACTGCACATTCTGTAAGGGAATCATTCATATGTGCACATGACCTTGAACACAAAAATACTGTGGAAGCCTGTGAAGAGCCTATCTAAGTGCATGGAAATGAGGGCCTGTTGATGTATTCAACAGGTATTCTCTAGCCACAGCATGAGAACAGAATTGTCTTATCCCTTTTGAGCTTAGTACTTATTCCACTAACAATTCACAGAATTTTACTGTGCTCACAAAGGTGGTGTGGAACAGGCTCTCTGTAATATACAACTTTTACCACTACAAATGCTACTGCAGTGCTTAGGGACCAATTTCAAAGGGATTTTCTGGCCTGCTTTAAAAATGGTAACTGAATGCACTTTAATACATGTAAAGGGCACAGCTGGGATAATTTTTCATAATGAAAACCCTAATTATGTTTGTGCTTAGAACCCAACAACTAAAGAATCTTAAACTGAGCACAACATGATATAGTTTCTTTCTTTTTTTAATCTCAAAACTGCCTTTGATCAGTGGAAGACTTTCTACTTTGACCCTTCTCTGTACAACTGGAATGGTATGCCCATTGCTGGAATAAATGTATTTTAGTGCTTACCCAGAAGCTGTGCTGACTGACAGGACTCTGAAGACAAATCAATGCTTTCGCAGGAGCCTGCAGGGCATTACTTTTSAATTTCATATGCATTTAAGTGTTTTTTCTTTCTTTTTTTAGTAGATTTCATCCTTGATTCATTTAAAACTGCAGATAATTTTTAAGGCCTTTTGACAATTATGAAATCCTATTTGCACCAAGCTGCCAGAACTGTTTTCCTTGTGGCTGTGAAATAGCAAAATGTTTGGGATAAAACCATATGAACAGTGAGACTCTGATTCCTAGTATGGGAGCTTAGTACATTTTAAAACTTGACTACATTTATTTTTTGAATAACGGAATATGAATGGTGCAAGGAGTATGTACTTTTATACTAGCTCTTATTTGTACTGTATTCTTATGAGAATTAGCTCTAACTATATTTGAGGTGTAAAATATTCTGCTTTCTTAACAATCCTGCTAAGTATGAAATCTTCAATAAAATTCTGTCATTTACATTTGTTTTGAGTCTGTTGACTGGTTCYTACTCATTTCATAAACAGCATTTTAAAAAGACCTTGAGAAAAGCTGGGTGTGACACTGGTTTTTCCTCAAATCTGGTGACAAGCGCAGTAATTTCTTGGTGCCACTAGGTGCCACTGTGTGCCCACTTGTCTGCTTTCATCTCTAGTGGCCAGACCATAGTCTYATACGTTGCCTGAAAGGCTTATTAGAGCAAGATGGATAAAAGAAATAAAGACATGCAGCTGYCTTACACTTCCTTTGCTGGCTTCATCCAGTTTTCAAGCACAGTAGCTGGGGTTACTGAGGGTTTTTAAAATTTTTTCCTATTATTTATTGTTGGTTGTTTCTTTTTCTCTCCTTCCTTAAAAACTGCTCTTTTTGCAATTGTTTTCACTCAAGCCTGAGGAGGTTTTGGATGGGTCAAAGGTGAGACCTGGAAGAAATGCAAGGTATCAGCAGTTGTACAGCTGGAGGCATAACACATTCCTGGCTCTTTCCATTGGGGAACCTTGTAAGAAGCTTAGCTAAAAAAGAGCAGCTTTCCTATGAGACTAATTTAGCCTAGGGTATACCAAATAACGATTTGTATGGATGCAMGGGATGTACCTACTTTTTTYTTCTTTTTTTTCTTAGAAATTGTAGTTCCATTTTACAAGGCATAAACACTTAATGTGATTCTAAAGCAACATGGGGTGCAGTTACTGGAAACTTTGATGTTGTACTTGATCAATTCTGTATAAATCTGGGACATCACTTCAGTTCCTGAGGTAGAGGGAACCTCATTGCTCTCTTAGACCGACACTAGCTGAACTTCTATAAGAAGAAATTTCCACTGTTGGGTACTGGAATAAAGTCATTCCATTAAAAAAAAAACAACAAAAAAGAATCAGTGTGGCCCCCAGAGTCATCAATGCGACTGTGGCCCCGCTTCCCCCTGTGGCATCTCGTACGGCCTACAGGGCCCTCCGTGCGCCCGAGGCCCTGATCCCCCTG
>PTEX01000478.1:0-148577 GCA_003342815.1 Eudromia elegans
TCAACAGACTGTGGAAGCCCACACCATTTCAAAAGTCTAAGCATAGATACAATTCTTTTTTTTTTCCCCCTCAAAAACAAACTCATTACAATCTTAATGTCCTGCTCTTTTTATTCTGAGTGCTTTAGGCTGCCATTGAGAGAGACCTTACCTTTGTGTCTGCTATTGGAACCACTAGGATCAAGAGAGCCCCTCTAATAAAAAAAAAAAATCTTGGTTAATCAAGAATAGAACAAGCAGAATTTTCTCAATTTTCTCTCTTTCTTTAACTCAAATATCTGTAGACTTCTCATTCCTATGGAACCTGAATTTCATCTCTCTCACAGTGCACCATGATGCTCCTGTGTCCCCTCAGAATGCTAGTACGATGGAGCTAATATGACAGTTGATATTTTTTGCTTGTTTCTGAGTTATAAAATATATTTTATACATAAGGGCTTTCTTTTTTCCATTTTTCTTATGCACTGGAAGATGCCTTGAGTTTAAACTGGCAATTACCAATTTGGAGAAGGAGAGATGAACAGAACGAATAAACTTTTCTCAGCTGTGCTGTGAAGGCGAGAAGAGAATTCAATCCACTAACATTGTTGCAGCATGTGCATTAAATATTATTTTGATGTTGTCTCTCTATCTTATCAGTAGTGCTAATTATGAAGTATTATTTGTTGAGTGTCATCAGTGTACTCACTGTTGCAATCAAGCAATCAAGCCTGAACTGGGGAAGGATGTTCTCAAGTTGGAAAAATTAGCTGAAAATAAGAATGGGTATTTGGAGCCATATATTCTTGTGTTCTAATGCTTCAGGCAGAATTTCCACCAGAGATCTACAAGAAACCATTGTAGGGGGCCTCATTAAAAGCTCAAATCAGCAAAGCACTTAAACACGTGATAGAGGTGAAAGGATTTAAGAACCCAGTTAAAGTTAAGTGCCAAGTCAGGATCTAAATCAGGGAGAACATGCCGTATTTGCTGTTTTTGCAATACTGTCTTTTCTGAAGGAAATGAAGGGAAGAATATAAGCTTTTCCCAAATCTTTGTGCTAAGATTATCACAAGTGCAACCTTCTAACTAAAATGCTAATGAAGGTGATTGCAATGGTTTGCTAGGCTACTAGGACTGTGAAAATCATCCTTTGGTTAACTTACTCTGTCCAAATACAAGCATTTATAAAACAAAACAAAATTAAAGGTAATTTTTGTCCATTACTCTTACAGTCAAAAAATCTGCCCTTTGTTTAGTGAAAGTTTACATTTTCTGAGTTTGTATGTCACAGATGGTCTTTGTTTCTAGCCTAGATTTTTAATTCTAGTCTCATTCCAGCCATACAAACACCACTTTATGATACCAAAGATTATATCTTCCTTTTCTGTGTCTCAGTTTCCCCTTTCTTCAAATGGAAGGGATTGATGTCAGTGTTTTTTGCAATATACTTTGAAATATAGAATTCAGTAGAGCTGCATATTTGGAATAAACAGCGTCCCTGAAATTAAATAAATAAAAAGGGAAAAAAAAAGAAAAAGAAAAAACAGAAAATGCAGTTCAGGATAGATTGATTGTGGGGGGAAGCACCTTAATTTAAATCTTGGTAAACCAAGGGTAATTTATACTTTTTTTCCCCTAGGCAATTTAATCACTTCTCAATAACAAAACTGATTATTTAACCACAGACAGTTCTGTTCAGACCAGTCACTTTTATTAATAAGATCCAGTCTGATCTGATTAGAAAACAAACTTTAAGAACCTCTCCTATTAGCTTCCATTCATCTCAGCAGCAATTTAAAGTGCAGCTCATGCCTTGTTTAAAACACACACACACACACAAACACATACAGTGAAACACATCAGAAACACTCTTTCTAATATATCAGATATGTCTTTTTTCTCCTTTTCCTGGTTATTCTAAATGCAAATATTTGAAGATGACAAGGCTGCCAATACTGCATCTTTTGTTTGGAGTGAAAATAAATAAAAGAGATGGGTAGCTGATTGGAAAGGATGAGGAATTTTCCTTATGGAAGAGGCATGTAAATCTCACATCATGCTTCAGATGAAAATGCTGTGCAAGTCAGGCTTGTCATGGGGGGACCACCCAATATATTCTCAATGCAGACAGCTTCTCCCTTCCCTTCCAGAAGGGCCATGCTATAATTGACAAATCTATAGAGAAGCAAAAGCAAGAGTCTTTAGCAGTTTTAGGACCTAAAAGATGGGCACGATTTTTGCTGTTGTTGCCTGTTTATGACAGAATTGTTTTCATCTCTGAACATATAAAGTTTGAAAATACATTTTTGTATTCCTTCCTGCCACCTTCATTTTCCTCTGTGCTCTTTTGCTGTGGTTCCAGATTTAGAAGAATGCTGAACATACTGAATTTGCACTAGAAAGTGGGCATTTCACGTATTTACAACAAGGCACAGGGAGAAAGAATCAGATTTCATGAGCTGGCAGTCTAAAAGCTGGAGGAAAAGAAAGACAGAGAAATTGAATTTTCACAACTTGCTCAAGACTTCAGAGGAAAGAAAGACACAGGATCTGCATCATGCTTAAGGGCCTTATCTATGCTTGCAACAAAGCGTAACTAACTGAACCACATCCACACTAATTAATTAGATATATAACCTTTCTATTTGATTCAGCAGTTTACATTAAAAGCACCTAGGAAGATTGTCAGTTAAAGGCTGCCGGTCCCACAGAAGACACTCACAGTGCAGGACTCAGCAGTACACCAGCTAGAAGTGCAGCATGTCTTATCTCTCAGTCACAAAGCTCAGCACTAGGACTCTTTGGGGCACAATGCTGCCTCTTGACCAATGGCTTGTAACAGTTTTCATCCTCACTCTGGTACCCAATTAGTACCTTGTTAGCCACACACCTGCAGTGCCTTCACCTGGAGGTCATTAAACCTCACGGGCCTGATTCTCCAGTCACTGTTCCAGCCCCCATTGGAAATCACTCCATTAAATCAACAGCTTTAGAGGAGCTGAAATAAAAGGGGAATGAGGTGATCTGCAACATTAACCCTTTTCCTCTTTGTATTTTAGCATGTGTACCTTTCAGCCATCTGTCTCTGCTGTGAAAGTAATTAGCTAATAGGAACATTTCTTCTAATCAGGGCCAGACAAAGCAAAGGCAAGAACAAATGCAACTCTTAGGCTACTGTAGTGATGCTCTAAAGCCTTCTGGAACTAGTATGTCTTGGGAAGAGGAGTCAAGGAACTACTTGATGTAGTAACTGAATCAGCAGTATGCTGAAAGTTGTGCATCTAAATAAGTCGTTCATGATGGCTGCTTTGTGTTTTGGTCTCATCAAAATTCAGGCCTACTATAGCATGGGGAGGAAAGGTCTGGGAAGTGAAACGAGAGCAGGGAGAGACAAACGCAAATAGAAAATGTATGTCTGAATTGTGCTACGGGGACTAGTCTGAATATAAGCTACTGGTAAATGATGATGCTTCACTCGAAGAAGGATATTGTCCAGTGGTGCTTTTATATATATATATATATATATATATTTATATATATAAAGTTTCAAAGAATTATCACAGCATAATACTGACTTGAAAAGCACATTCTCCTAGAATTAAGCTAAAAAAAATCTCCTGAGGAGAGGTGTATGTGTAGCTATGAAAGGATAACATTACCACCTCCATTTTGGGACCAATATTACAGCAACATTTCATCATGCAAACTTTAGTGTTTGATGCAGAAGTATCTTTCCATAGTTGGCCGTGGGGGGAATATAAGAGTTCAAAATTTTCTTGCATCTGCCACAAAGGATGACTTGAATTTGAAAAGAAATAATATAAATGAACACATTAAAGAGGGTTGAAGTGATGAATGTAAACTAAAAAAAAAGAGACTTTTAAGATACCCAAGACTTGTGCAACATTTAGACATACATTATTTTCACACACTTTCGCAATTTATACTTACAAGCATCAAAAAATGGTGTTGTGAAATACAGCATAAAAGAGTATTTATGAGACATCTTGACCTTTAAGGAAAGAGAAAATATTCAAAATCTCACAAAACAGTAATTCTCACGATGCTTATAACTTTGGGTATATCCACCCAAAAAGCTTAGAGCATTTAGATGAGGCATGGTACTTCATAACTTTCTCTTTCAGCCTTCTAAGAGACTCTCACAGAAACAAAAGCTTTTATGTTGTTCTACAAATGCAATTGCTTAATTTAAATACTGAGTTTAACACTTCTAGGTTCAAACCTTGACTATGTTTTTTTTTATAGATCACTTAGTAGATGCCACAATATATTCTATATGGATCTCAATACAGTAAATGAGATTTTTTCTACCATTCTCAGAAATGGCTTTCTTGATGATTTTCAGGAGATGAAAAGAGAAAATAAGGTAGGATTATTTAACAGCTGTTCAGTATATGTTTGACTATCTTTCTACCGAGACATTTGATGAAACAGTATCAGTAGAGGTCTCATTAATACCTATTCGCATTGCGATAGTCTCAGTTAATAAGAAAATAATCCAGTGAATGATAATTCTAGTTTAACTTTGATGACCAAGTGAGGAAATAATGACTCACTATAAAAGCATGAATGATGCAGACACTTTGGAAATGAAAGATTTTTGAATCAGTCAAGCATCAAAGATGTAGGAACTAAAAGAAAAAAGAAACAAAGATAGGTTAGACTAATAAGTGATTTTTTTTTCAGTAGCTTTGGCTTTTTAGTAATAGTCCTCTCACTAGGATTTTTATAGTAATATCCTATTTTATGGATAAAATAGGTGACTAGAGTCAGCAGATACACTTGTGTCAGAAGCTTACTTTGCTACTAGACTCATCTTATGATCATGACAACAGTATAGAGATGAACTTAACCAGAAGCGATAAGTTGTACCCAATCTTAAAGCAGTAAACCTAAAATGTATCATCTAATTGTCTCTAGAGTACAATGAAAACACAGCTTTTCAACAGGACAGTTCCACCATTCATATTCATCTGGCTGTCTGTCAGTCTGTTGGTCTATCTATCTACTTACTTATTTTCCAGTTCAGTTTCATTGTGAGGTAGAAAACTAAGGCAACAATTATGACAGAAGAGCGTCTCCCACAGATTGCTGCTGCCAGTGTCTCTTGGGGTTTTTTCAGCGTTTCTTGTTTATGCTACTTTTAATTATTATATTCAGTGTTTCTGAAACCAAGCCTCACTACAGGTAACTTGCCTATGGCAGATATCTCAGGAAATAACATTTTCAGTAAGCTAGAGAAACTCATGTAAAAGCAAATTTTTAATGGAAATAAGCTGCTGTTATTAAGTTGGGTGTTGGTGCAGTGGAAGTACTGAAGCTTGCTTATTTAGAGTTTACTGTGCTCAAATTAAACATGCCAGAAATTTGAATAGAAGCACAACTTAAATGAAAGATGACAAACAATTATATCTCATGTTTACTTTTGTGCTAAGGAGAACTGTGACATTTCATTCAGAGGGGCTTCTTAGGCAGAATAAGGATGTGAAAAATTCTATTCCTCTTTTGCTTGAAGTTAAGGCTTTGTGAAGTTGAGACTTTCTCTCAGAAGCTTTCTGTGATGTGGTAATGCAAAGAAAAGTCATTGCTACTGTGACCGGCTCACCCATCTGTCTACGTCCCTGCTTGCTGGATATACAGAGATTTTTCAAACACTGTAGTTTAATACTTCCCTGAGGAGTACACTAAAACTCAGAGTTCTCCTGTAATGTGCATGCAGACAAAAATGCATGGCCCTAATAATAATAATAATAATAATAATAATAATAATAATAATAATAATAATAAAGTAGTTCTAAAACATAAAACCTCATATCTAATTGTATTTGGTGGGGAAGAAAAGGTATGACTTTTTCACAGAAAGTTTATCTTTGTTTTCATCCAGACACAGACATTCAGTGACTATGCATCTTCTGTTCTGAAGTTCCCTTTTATTTCAACTTTTACTTTTCAGTGTTGATGTATTTTTCTAATTAGTTCCAATAGTTGTGTTCACAGTCTCTGTCAATTTAATATGTAAAAGAGGTCAAGTGTTTTAGCTGCTGGCTTCTCCTAGTGTCTTCTTATGTAGATGTCTGGAAATATGTAATGAGCTTCTATGTTTATACAGTTATTGATCTAAAAGATGCTGTTTATCATTCCTGAGCATTTTATCTCAATTGGAGTCAGATGTATAATGATGAATATAACAAACTTGTCCCTTTTGAAAATGTATTTTTTTTAATATATAGAAAAAAAAAAAAACCCCTAGCCTTATCCTGTTCTGTATTAGTACCATTTTATATCATAAAATAAAACTGAAGGTACAGCTTAGAAGTCATATGTGGTTTACTGTATGGGCACCTGTTCAATTGACAATGAAAGCTGACATTACTATAATGGAAATGCCCAATGTATATTTCTGGAACATTAATTCAGCCTATAATATTGCAGCTGTCAAAATCTAGTGATGTAGATTTTATTTCATATATTTTCCTTTTCTTCCTAGTAATTCACTTTGAATTTCTATGACAAGATTTAAAAGGAGATATGTTAAATATCCCATCTGAATTATTTTCTCTGTCTTCAGATTCTTTGTCTTAATGTGTCAGGGTGGGCACCTGAGTCTTTTCAGAAGAACAGACTCAATGAAAATAAGACTTGTTTAATGCAGTGGGCTGCTTCTGTCTAGTGCGAGGAACTCAAGAACGAAGATTTCTGTAACTGTAGGATACTCACAGACTTGCCAGGTTCCCTAGGGAGATATCTGAATAATATAAGGTTAAGGGGCTTGGCATATTACCTTAGGACAGCTGTTCTAGTCTTGCAAGTCTTGCATGAAAAAAACACAAAGGCAGATGAGAACGCGTAGTGTTATTGTACAAACAAACCCGGCCTCATCGGTTTAACAGTGAGCTCAAAGTACTGTGCTAGGGCAGATGGAAAGAGAGTAATCAGGAAGAAAAAGCAAAAAGAAGAAAGGCATAAACTCGAACTGTGGGAAACCTAGACAAAGGGCAAAGGAATGGGTCAGTCATGATACTGAATATCATTCTCTTGAGTTCTGCTGAGGCATTATTTTCTTATTAAACTAACATTGTGACAAAAGGAAACTGTCCAGGGATATGAGGAGGTAGCGGGAAGAAATTGTCCACTTAGTTTACATATCTCTCTAGACAGCCAGAGTAGCGTCATGCTTGAGAAGTACTGACGAGAGACTGAGTATACTACAGTACATGGAAGCCATGACTGCCTCAGTGTGAGGGAGGAAGATGTGAGACAATCATAATAGTCAGCTGGGCTATCATTACTCTCACCCAATTTTTGCTATTCATTATAAATTTTAAGCCCCATCAATAAGAATTAGGTTCTTGCCCTTAAAATACAGGTGTTACTGTTTATAGAGTATTAACACGTAGCTTTATTCAGGTGAATCACAAATACTCTCTTCTTTGGAGAGGGGGTTCTATGACTCAATAAAAAGGCAGATTTTTCTTGCCTTTTGATCACTATTTTCTTTTCCTCCTTTTCCATACAATATCTCACCATTCTCCACTACGTTTCTTTTTTACTGGTTGTATGCAAGTTTTTCTCAGTCATTACTTGTCATCTCTGCAGTTGTACAACACTTTTCTAGATTGTTCTGAATTTTCACGCCTTTTTTTCCTCACCTTTCTATATCTGAGATGATGTGTGATCTCAAAGAAAAGATTGTTGTCTTGCTGACTACAACATGTTAAGTATTCATGAGGATCTATATGATATAATTTTGTCATTGATAAAGACCTACTTTTGTCTAATTTGCTGTTTCAGTGTGTCTGACATGCAGATATAATTACATGTTAATAAAACCGTCATACTAGAAGATGAACCCATTTGCTGTTGGGTTTTGAATGCAGTTTTTATGAATCCTATTTACTCATCAGGGAAAGATGAACAGAGCTGATAACAGAGCTAAAAAAGATATAACCCTAAGTCAACATAAACTGATAAATCTACTTTAGCTAAAACTAGTTGAAGATTATCTTGTTATCATGCCAGTATCATATTAATGCCGTGGTAGTGTCCAGGCTTCTGCAGGGATCCTCAGTTTCGGTAAGGTCAGTCTTCCAAAGTTGGTAACACTCCATTCTATCAGATAATCCTGGTGGTCATAATCTGACTGTACAGAGATTGACTGACTTATTCCACCTTAAAAATGGAAAGCGAGAGAATATGTTCCTTATCAAAAAGGTCTCATGGCATAAGAACATTCAGAAGCCATCAGCTTATGTGATGTGAAAAGTAATTAAATGCAACAACAGCATGACATCAGCAGTGGATAATTTTCAGACTTTAAATGTCATTCTCTTCTTCAAAACCCACAGTTGTTTGAGGGTTTTGTCTCCATTTCACAAGATAGAGTACAAAACATTGTGACATGCTTAATATTTCTTCCGCCAAGACGTCCATTCTGATTTCATTCTCACCCTTTACAGAGTTGTTGATTTCAGCCTGCGTTTGGCTGCCAAAAATGCGATTGCACACGCAGCACCAAGAACAAAGTGAAAATGAATTATGCATCGGGAAGGAAGTTACATTTGAGTCAAAAAACTTAAGATTTCAGCACCTCCAAATTACAATATAATTTAGGAGGGAATACATTTAAAGAGATAGCAACGGACTGAGGCAAGAGAGGGTCAGCCATGTCGAGGCTTAATATAATTTACAGCAGCTTTCAATTATTTATCTTTAAGAAGCCACAGAGCATACTGGATCTTTTCAGTGGTAACGTCAAAATATGGATATTGGGAAAAAGACATGAATAATAGTGACAGGTCGTTATGCATGATAATGGTATATGGGGACATTTAAAATATGGATCGCTCACCAGAGCAAAAAGCGCATGTCATTTACTCTGAGAACACACGACTCTGTACTTAGTGGCTCTTTTTCTGCACTATGAGAGTTTGTTGAACTTGACTTTTTCCTTTGCTTTTTGATTTAAAACCTTTTGTCTTTGAAAAAATGGTGAGTTCAGAATTATTTCCTACAAAGGAAAACCAGCTGGTACTGTTTGAAGTGACCCAGATAGAATAAAAGAAAAACTTTTAAATATTTCTATTTATGCAACCAGAAATGTTTTGTTTTATTTATTTATKYATKTATTTATTTATTTGATACTATTATCCTGTGCGGAGAGATAACAAACTTTAAGAGGAGTGTTTCTTTTTTGAAGTTCTAAATGAAGTCTGGGAGATCTATTTTCAGTTCCTTGAAAGGATTCCTTTTTAATAGTGGGCATATTGCTCAGTGTATATTTCATAAACTGGTTTTGATCCTCAGAATCTCTGTTTAGCTTTTGGTTTAATATTAGATGCATCTAAATCATTGATATTTTAATTTCTACCTACAGATACAGAACAGCAAAATAAGCAGCTCCTATACATGTTTACCTAGAAATACAGTCCATGGCAAGGTTTGTAAGGATTCTGGAATCAGGAGAGTATTCCAGCTTCCTCCAGTTGCCATTTCTGAAAGAAATTGATCTCCTACAGCTTTTGCATCACACCCACCAGCCTTTGGAGATCTCAGATACCTTAAGGTAGCCATTTAGTCAATTGTGTTTAATCCCTTGAGCACCGATTAATTGACCTCTGCCAGTTATATCTTTACAGATTATTCTGCTCAGTATTTTCTGATCTGTTGTATCAGTCTTACACAAAAGATTGCTAGGGATATCTTAATTATATTTTTCACACTAACAGGTTAGTTCTCACAGCCATATCTAGATTGCTTTGAAAAATAATCTCCAGAGCAACATTAATAATTTTCTTTTGCTCCTACAGACCTGTATCCGTGTCTCCCATCTTGATGGTTGTCTCACAGTTTTGGGCAACCAAAATTTGGCAAGTAATCACCTTGCCTCCCAAGTCCTCCCTTAAGGGAAAAACTCAGTTCTGCTTGAGCTTTCGCATGCAAACCTGACAATTCCGTTGTCTGTGAGCCTCAGCAAGCAGTAYAGGAACGCTCTGCACGCACTTGTTCTTCCTTTGCCATATTGCTCCCTTTTCCCTAGGAAATATCTGACCAGCTGGTGCTCCAGAGAAATTTCATAACTGACAGTTTTGAGGAGGAGGCAGGGAGTCAGCTCAAGAGATAAAAGCTTCCCACTGGCCCCCATATTGAGTCTAAAGATAACTTTAAAATTAGCTGAGATATAAGCATGTATATAAGCATTTTTATCAGCGYCTAAAATTAGCTGAGGTGAATCCTTCTTTAAATCTCTGTACTTGCCCTTTTCTTTTCTTCAGAGGGGAACCATGGTTGTTTTATTGAGAAATATTAAGCAGCATTTCTTTTTTTTTTCCCTGCTTGCTTTTACTTTCCCTTTCAGTTATGTCTTTTTTCAGTATTTCTCAAAAGAACTGATCTGAGATTTTCATTTTAGGGCTAATGTTTTGGCCTGTTTTTCTTTTCCCTGGTGAAACAAAACAGAAACTTTTAGGATTTGTGGAGAAAAGGGGTTATTGATAATGGTTTGTCTTGTTTTGTCAACAGTCACTCAGTCAGAGACAAGAAAAGGCTAGAACTGGGTATCTGTATGGTGATTCACATTGGCAACTGTATTTGTAAACTCTTCTTTTAAAAAATCATAACTTCATTTGATATTTTTTCATCATATTAAACATAACAGGCTTGTAACAGCATCAGAGGAGTAGACCAGTAGGTATGCACACCAACTCGCTATTTGTATGATTTGAGCAGAAGTCATCACTTTTAGTCATGGTAAGGACTGTCTAAAGACATTGTGAGCTAAAGAAGAAATAATTTACTAACCATTGCATTTTTTGAAATTCCGTATTGATATGCCAGCATGATTTTGTCTGATAAGCAACAGGCAGGAAGAGACAGTGGAAACTATCTGTTCTTCCATTTATCCATACTTCTCTTTTCCTAGGAAAGAAAAAATATTACCAATAAAGCCCTGAAGTTCAGTAATTCTTAATTGTGCATTGACTTTGCCTTTTTGACTTTCCAGTTTTATGGACTGGTGATCACTATGTCCAAACATCACAAGTGAAAAACAGTGTACAAGGGAGGCAGGAGTGGATAGCTGTTTTCACTGATGGTGCAGCTTGCAAGGAGAGGCTGAACAGCATTATCCCAGGAAGAACAGCAGGAACAAACGAACTGCATATATCCTGTGGCAAGTTTTTTGCACACTGCAGAAAGGATTGCAATGCTGCTTTTCTAGCTGTCCCCACAGGCATCTTCAAAATGGGAAATTAACAGTGATTTCACGTGCTCCCACCCCTCCTTGCTTCTTCTTAGCCTCATTTCACAACAAACAAACAAGCAATAATAAAATAGAAGCAAGTAGCTCTTCCCCTCCTACCAAGCATATAGAGGCATGAAGGGTAAATATGACTCTTTGCTTCTTTCTCTACTCCTGTTGTTTTGCCTTTGTGGGATGACAGTTAGCTAATGCCAACACTATTGGTATTTCATTCCTCTTTAGTTGAATATTCAGCACAGGAATGCAGAATGTATGCTAGCCTAGGAAATGCTCAGTCTTGCTTCTTTTAAGGTGAGATATTTAAGTAGGACTGTTTAGTAATATTGGTTTGCTAAAGTTTAAATAACTGCTCGTCGTGAACAGTATCTGTACAGCAGCACAAGATGGCACAACTTTGTCCTTTGCCATCATATGACCACCTGAAGCTTCACTCTTAATGTGAGTCTCCATGAACCATATAACTTCTATAAAAACAGCTTTCTGGTGATCTTCATTCTGCARACTTCTAACTGCTTGCAAACTTCCACAAGTTCCTAAGGAATCTTGCAGAATTCTTAGGGTCCAGTGGTCTTTCACACTCTCTTTTCTCTTCATGTTGTTTATTTTAATCTATTATTATATCAGAGATGCCTGCYAAATGGTTTCTTGAGGGTACAAACGTACTGCAGTCTTCTTATTTGTGTCCTCCTGTCACCATTACGTATTTTCACAATTCAGGTGCATGCTGTGATGTGATCTGTAAATTTATCTTGTCCCTCAGCATCACAAAGATACTCCAGAAGTACACAAACTGGTTAGTATTTCAAATCTATTTCCCCATTTTAATATTCTAAAGTAGAATAACTCAATTTGTAAAGTTTTGCTCTACTTATGTTTTTTTTTTTTTTAGAGGAAATTCTGATTTCTTTAGGCTAGCCAATCTATTCTCAGACCTGGAAACATGTTTAGTATTATGAATGTTCATTTCCAATCACTTATAAGGGTTGAGGTAYAAGTGTCACATTTCCAGCTGTATAGCATGCAACAGTTTTTAAGCAATGTTTTGTCAAAAAGGTTTCTCATGATTTTCATGTCATGAAAAGGTTTCTCAGTGGCCACTGAGAAGGCATTTGATGTCCTAATCTATATTAATTCTAACTTGTGAGTGCTTTCCTGTGGCACATATCATTTCAGCTAACTTCAATCTTTAAAAATTCGTTGTCCAGTTTGTATTCATCATCCATGATTGAATCTCTGTAATAAATTGAGATTATTCAAAGAACAATTATTTTTGTCCTGAGATAACTGCATAGACTGAGTGACCAGCTTCTATATGGCTAAAGTTGAGTGAAATTGATTGTGTCCTACATGATCAGAGTAGGGAAAGCAACCCTGCCGACCACGTATAAAACCTTCCACAGTAGTTTGTTTGAGAWGTGTGTTTATGTAGTGGCAATTTTTATTCACCACAATACCTAAAATCTCAGTTTGCATTGATCTCCAGCCATGCCTACTCAGCTGCTGCAAAATACAGTGTAAATGAGGTAGCTCACAATGTCATTAGATTAGCAGCCATTCCAGGCTCATGAGTTTTCTCAATGCACGACATGCATTCCACTGCATGTTGGTGGAAAAGGCTGCAGTGAGATAGYAGAACAGAAGTTTACTCCCAGGTAGGCTATTTTCTGACATTAAGCAAATTATATCCTACTGTAGATTATACAGTGKTTTTATTGTCCTCTTGATTCTGGAAATGAAGGCAATTCACTTCAATTTAGCCAAACTATATATATTTTTTCWTATACATATGTGTGTGTGTATACATATACACACACATATATATATACCTGTACATACATGGTCATATATATTTAATAAATATACACAGATACACATATTTAAAACTGGCTGAGAGTTCAGTGCCTACTTAATATGATTTTAACTTGGGATAAAATTCTTGGTATAAGTGATCCAAAAATTATATTCATGTATATTGACTATTGGAAGGTTGCTGAAGCTATTGAATAGGTTGCTCATTCAAATAAATACGAGTGGTACAGGTGCCAGTGTACTCTCTTCTGGTAAGTCATTGCTATTTCTTCAGAATAATATCTCTGTCATATAATTTTATGTAATATAAGCATCAAATAGGGATGACATCAGTCATATTAAGGGAAGATCTTTCATTACGGCATATTTTTGGCATGTTACCTGTAGGGTTTTACAATATTATATGCTGTTGACAGATCTACAATTGCCTTTTCAAGATCATCTTTGATATGCTGAATAATGTTGACCAGTATATGACTTTCTCAAGTGTAATCCATTTTCCTCTGGAGCACGCTGGTGTTCAAAAAATGATGCCAAGTACTTTAGGATGAGACATTTATATTATTTATAAAGCTGGCACAGTAAAGAAATAGGGCCAGAGTTTTCCAGCTTCCAAATAGTCTCCTCTGATTTTAAGAGTGCTGCTACCGTTCTTTGCTGCAATATATGAGATGTTTGTAGATAACCAAAATGAATTAAATAGCTGAAGTAAATAGAACTTTATTATTGATTCAGAGTATTTTACTTGGAAGATTCACTGCTGTCTGCACTAGACTTCTATTGGTTTGGATATCTCTACTATACCATCCCAATGCAGCTGCAGTTGAAATACACTCTCATGCTGCTCGGTTTGTCATTCCTTACAGCACAGATTTTGCTGTGGTACCTTGGAGTCTTGCTGATTTTGCATCAGGCACACACATAGCTTAATCCTACTATTTAATTTTTCTTCTTAGATCTTCAGAAATCTAAGGTAAGGATGATGAATCTAAGGTTCCTAGGCATAAATACATACTGGATACAACGCAAAAACRCTCTAGTATGGTTTTAGTATGGAGATGAGAAAAGCTTTTCTCTCTAGAAATGTTAGACAGTAGGAACAGAGATGAGAAATGCCTGTTGCTTCATTTTATTCCACATATAGACAKTTCAGGATTATTTCCTCTGTGATATTTTGTATCCTGCTTCAAATATCCTGAGGAGGCTAATGGTACCCAACAGTGTTAACTTCAAATTTATTTTGCTTGAAATGCACTAGAAAGGAAAATTCGTCTTAACAAGGATCAGCATTAMATGCTAAAGGACTTGCAGTAGACTACATCAATTAACTTTGARGATATTGAGAAAAAAAAGTCACTTTTTTGGGGTATTGTGACATTCTGTGAGTATTTCTTACAACACATTATATCTTTTTTTATTATACTCTTCGATTGCTTGCCTGTATATGCCCTGATCAGATTTTCAGTTTTTGTTTGATAATAAGGCTTCCTATAGAAAAACATGTCCCATATCAAAATCAKTATGGTAATTTTTTCTTCTCATTCACTTGACAAAAGTATATTGAAGAACATGAGAAAGGAAAAATGCTTGTGCATTCAAAGGCTCTCAGGCACGCTGGACTGACAAGGGAATAATGCAGGGATTGTCAAAAAAAAAAAGCATTTCTAAAGTTTTGTTTCAAATATAAGCAATCTTCCCACCTACTATTGATCATGGCAATGCCCTTGTGTGCTCTGAAAGATTCAGAGCCCATTTCTCATAGCAGGGAGCAGTTACAGAKTGGACCAGTCCTCTGGCCAGCAGTGGAGACGCTGGTCAAGCAGCAGCTCAAGGTGTGAGCGAGTAGTCCGCGGTTGGTTCTGCATCTCCTCAGTATGAAATAAAAGTCAAAACCGGTGCACGTGAAGACCTCTGCTCACTCCAGTAATAAACAAGAACATTTTACAGTGGCATGCTGGTTTTCTTCTTTTTTTTTCCTTCATCTTCACTACTTTTGTGCTGAGAGACTGAGCTGGACTCCATTCAGGTAGCAGACCCGTTTTAGTGAAACAATGCTTTGGGGCTTATATTAGAGGGCAAAATAAAACATAATGCTTCCCTATCTACAGCTTCAGAAACAACTCTTGCTGTGTTTTTCAGTCTCCTTTTGAGGTTTCTGTTGGCGGAACATCAGTCATTTTATTTCTACACCACCASTCTTCATAGTAAAAGTGCTTCACAGAAACCAGTAACATCACAATTTTGAGCAACAACTGAAAAATTAGGTGTTCAAAAAACATGGCTCAGTTCTTTGTTTCAAAACCTAATTGACGAAGTTCAGGTTAGTTTTTTGTTTGTTTGTTTGACTGTTTTTTGTAGGTTGCATGCTTAATTTAAAAACAATGTTCATAAAGCAGCAAATAACATTGCACACACATCTSCTGCTTTACTTTCTTACTTTCCCTCATATTCACATGATAAATCTGAATATATTTATAACACACATATATTCTCAATCCTGTCTTTAGATATTAAAAGCAGGACTTGAATACACTGAATAAACAACGCAGCTTCTTACTCATCTCCTCTTGTGTTTTGCTTTAGCAATATGCAGCACAATTTAAATAAATGGCATAATTTGTGATTTAAACTAACACTATGTGTAAATTGTCTTTTAACTCTTAAACTTGTGGCTATTTTCTTTTTCTAATGACTCATCTACACCTTCTTAGAGAAAGCTCCAATAGAAGTCAGTGGTTTATTGTACAAACCAGGGCACTCCTCTGAGCACAGGTGTCTAATATACTCTTGAGTTCATCACAATGATACAGAAGCTTTCCACACAATTAGGGGAAAAATACTTTTTTTCAAAATATAATTCAGAAAACCTAAGTGCTAGATATAGATATCTTAGGTGCCTCCACAGGATTAATATATGAGGCATCTCCACTCCTTAGAGATAGAATATATGAAATGCAGAAGTCTAAAGACTTTTGTAACTGAATAGCAGGTACCTTTYTCCACCCGGGGCAAACAGTCTTTTCAGAGCAGATTGTTTAAAATGTGAAAGTCTCCTTCCAGTTTATCCTGCTGGTCAAACACTTTCTGGAGAAGAGTAAGATCAGTCCTCAGGAGCTTCCATCACATCCCAAGTAAGCTTCATAAWCCCCTGTCTGAAAGCAGACAGTTCTCTAGCCTGTGTGCTGAAGACTTTTTGTCTACCAGACAGGAATGTATATTGTGTTGAACCCAAATATAAACAAACATGACAGAGTATATTCCTGGATTTAGTCTCCTTGTTCTATTTACAGATTTTATCCAGGAAAGATCCCTTAGTAGTGGGCAATTAAATCCATTTTCTGTCTGATTATTCTGCCTCTGGCTTATACATTTAATGTTGGTTTACTGCACACAGTGCCCCAATTTTAGCAGCAGTGATGRTATATGTGCTGGCTCCTAGCTGTTCCATAATGTGCTTGGTAAAACACACTTTTGGAAATGAAAGCCTCCTTCACCTGCTTCTGAAGAGAGCTCTGAAACCAATTTGACCATATCCTAGGAGAGGGTACAAACTGCTTCTGTGGGACCAATAGTATAAAATGTTAGCGTTGAACAAACATTAAAGATTATTCCTGGGAAGGACAGATGAATAGKATGGGCCATCAACTCTAGAAAGTCAAAGGTAGCAAAGCAGGATGGCAGCTGTGCCTGATGTGACTGGTTATACTGGCACACATTGACCACTGGACCAGTAATGATTCTCCATGTCTCTGATACTGGCRGTTATAATAAGCTACCTGCAGTTCATTCATCAGCCAGCTTTCTAGAACCTCTTTCTTCTGTCTGTATATTACCACTTGAATTGCTTCAAATGGAATTTTCTATTGTATTTTATAAACAAACTTAAAGGGTGAAAAGCAAACGATTCATTGCAAGCACAGACTGAATAAGTGTAGCATGCAAAGAGTAGTTTGTTACAGCAGATATATCTCTATTTGCACTTCTGCTATTATTAACATGTGCACTTAGAAATGGGAAACAAACCTTAAAGCTATGTCTTTGCAGAGCCCTAAAGCTGATTAAATCAAATGCAGATGTGGAATTGGTGCAAAACAGATGCTGAAAAGCCATGTCAATATCCTAAAGGAATCCATTTCCTATCAGAAAGAAACTTAATTTCTACTATAAAGAATTTGATTATGTATTGTTATACCAAATGTGATTAATGTTTTGTGGTGATTAATCAACTGCAAAATATATAATTATGCCATCTGTATTTTTCCAGCTTCTTGTCACTTAAGAATTCCACTGGGGAGTGGGAGGTGGGATAATGAGTACTGGTGGCATTTAGAGCGCTTAAAACCGTACTCTGAAAGCCTGGGGAATCTAGTAACAAAAAGAACTGGCATTTATTCTAATAGCAAAACACTAAGCATATTAAGTAAGAACCCAGAAGACCCATTGGCTTGAAAGCTACTTATGTGAAAGACCCAGTTATGGGGTTGGAGCTGCCTGGGACCCATGAGGGCTTGCTCCAATTCAAAGGTAGCCCATTAAGCCCTCCGAGGAGCACTCAAAATGCAACTTTTGGACCACCTCCTGCTGGTGATTTATGAAACAGCCCTGACACTGATGTAAGGATCATCAGCTGTCTTGTGGTTCCAGGCAAATTTAAAAAAAAGCATGTTTGCAATGGCAGTTCAGGGCAAAGAATCACACTATTTAGACATTAAAACAGTGTTTTTCTGGACAAAGCATTGGCTTAGATTCTTGACACTTAGCCCACAGGTTCTCTGTTACCCTGGAGAGATGCCTTTTCAAAATGTTATGCAAAATTAAAATAAAAAATAAAAGCAGAAAAATAAATGTCCCTTAGGTAAGTTGGTCATACCACTCCCGCAGATTTGCACCTGCTTGCAGTTGAGTAATGCAGATTAGACTTTTATACACTTTTAAATTATAATATGCCATTTGGGAGATTCTTCCTTCATCCGCTTAGTGTTTGTAGAAGAAAATGTGAAGACTAGATCCAGAGTCATATTTGTTCCCACATGTTTTGCGAAAAGTTCTGGTAATATTTTGTGTTCTGCCTTCTTCCTAGCTATTTTTATTTTGCATTTTATTTTATTTTTTTAAATTATATAAATATCTTGTAAAAATACACTAATAAATGTCTTTCTTGGCTCATTTTGAGTTGTTRTAAAGCCAGAATACCCTAATTTCTCCAGTGTAAAAAGGATTTGGATGGCTGTGGAAATCAATTTTCAACCTGTTACAGTGTCCCAGAGTTTGTGTGGCCTTGGGCAAATAAATTATGTACAATGAAGTTCAGAATCACCTAGTCAGCGCAGGTGTCTTCAGTCTCAATACACCAATATGTACGTATCCCAAGGATGGGCTGTTAGACTCTCTGTAGTTTCAAAAGAGAATCAATCAGAAACTTCTAAAGACAGAAAAACATATGCTTTCCCTTGAATCTGAACCATAACATAACCTGGAATTCAAGATTCATGGGGTTAGATGGGAAGCACAAAAAAAAAAAAAATGGTGATTATAAATCAGTGCTCTTATTTTGTGTTATTCAGGCCACATTTCTGGGAAGTAAAAGTTGGGGTTTAATGCCTATTAAACATCTCAAACAGAGGCCATTTGAGCAATTGAAGCAATGTCTGTGGGACTCAGCCTTTTGCTTTAATGCAGACACTTAGTAACTTCCCTCCAGCTCACAATCATATGTAACTGGGCCAACTAAGTGCTCTCTCCAGAGTATAGACTACTGCAAGATGGAAGCACACGCACATCACACTACTTGACTGCATTTCCCATATATATCCCAAGGGAGGCACTTGGCAGGTGTGAGGGACCTGCCTGCACCTTGGTGTCCTTCTGCCACAGAAGTTCTGGGGGTCCTTGAGAAAGAGGGCAAGCTGAGAGCTCTGAATCCTGTTTAACTGAGTGAATCATCCACCCAAGGGTCACGCTGTTACTGTTCAGCTCTGGCCATCCCAAAGATGTTATGGCTTATTTATCAGCTCTGTTTTATCTGCCAGACATATGAATATGTTGGATACACTCATACCTGTTCAGGCATCTGACTTTCCTCTCTCCTTCAGTATATGTGTCCATCTTTCAGCTCTTAAATTCTGTAAATATAATGATTCTGGCTCCCTTATGTTTTGTCTCTTCAATGCCTATCTATTTAATTTATGTAACACCTCTGTAGGAGGTTTTCCTTCCTCATTTGCCAGAGAATTGGTCTTAGTTTGGGACTATAGTAGTAGATACTATAAAAAGTGATGCTACTAAAGTTAGTCTGTGGTGTAACTCATGTATTGGGAGAGAGATACAGGCTGATATAGGAAAAGAAAGATTTTCCTTATATGAACACATGTTTTGATAATGAGCAATAACGGGAGCAAAAATAAACTACAATAAAAGGTGCATGACAGTTTGAGCTGGGATGATATATACTTGGTTTTAAAGTTGGCTCAGTGTGTCAGTGGTTTATTCATGGCAGGCAGCTAGTGTGAAAGCAGCAGAAGCTACTGTAATGGTATGAAATATCAGTGCAATTATGTTTTAGGGTCAAGTACTTTTTTAACACCTTTTTCTTTTTTTTTTTTAAAAAAAAGGGAAATCAGGAGAAATACAAAAGCAAAAATATTCTTCTAAAAAGCAACAGGAAAAATCTCATACTATGGAATCATGCTATACTCTCCATTGCGAGATAGTTGGGTAGCTGGGTTATCCCCCTTAGTCTCCTTACGCTTCCTCCAAATCAAAGTTCTTTCAAATTGTAGAACATTCTGAGCAACAGCAGAAGGAGCTGATAGCTGATGTCACCATGTCACCTTTGACACCTTTTACTTACTATATCAAGTGGTTACAACCTATTAGTCATAACAATTAATCTCAGCTTGTTTTCAGTAGAGATTGGTTGAAAAGTACCTGTTGCAAGMGTGTATGTGTGTGCATGCACATGTGTGCATGTTTGAAGTGGTAGTAAGTGTGTAAATATGAAAGATAAGCAGAAGTATTTGTAAATTTACATAAGAACAGTGAATGTAAATTAGAAAAGAAATTACTGGCAGCTCCCTTTTTCAAAGAAAACAGATACCACAAAAGGATGGTTCAGGGCACTGGTGATTTTACCAGATATTTGCACCCTAATTTTCAACTTTATAGAAACGGGGAACAAATACGTTGATTTCTTTGCTGATTAGACTTTTAATTTACTGCAGTGTACTTGAGAAAAAGACTCGGTTCCAACACGCCATCTGTATTTTAGCTGCCCTTTCAACCCCAAAATGCTCAAATTCTAAAGAATAGACAATGTGCTACAAAATGTACTGTAGAGAAAGCACCTACTCTCTTCTGCAACTGGAAGGGAAGGAAAAAAAGCCTGATGACTCAATGGGTCATTTCCATTGCTAATTTTTATGATTTCCTGCCAGTCCTTTTCTCCAACTCTTGATTAAATATTCAGAAAAATCATTACTTATACATAAACCTAATCATTTAAAGGTGCTTCAGATACTGCAGACTACAAACACTTTGTCAAAGGAAGGCGACATTCAAAAGATACCATATCTTTGAGTCCCAATTAGGCCAGATCATTAAGGAAATATATTGCAATTAAGTTTACATCCACTGGATGGAACTTTTTGCCAGATAACAGGAATCTCTCAAATGTTTTTTCTTTTCATTCTACCATGATTATTATCACAGTATGAGTTCATTATTTCAGATAAAATATAGTYAAACATTATTGAATTTTGAAAAAATAAATTAAAAAGTCAATTTACCTAATTAAACAATTATCAGTTCAAACTTACAATTACAAATGAAAATAAATATAAAATTATGTGGTGSAAAGGATTATTTTCCTTCCAATGGATGTGTGTATGTCTCAATAATGTTAACTCTTTGACTACTGCAGGGGAGGACATACTTAACTACTAAGTAAACTAAGTATGCTAAGTAAATGGTCTTCTCATTCTACCTCACGACGGACTCACATACTGATCTACTATTTGATATCTCTATATATTTTCTCCACAATTCCATGTTCAAGTAATTTCTTCAGTCCCTATATGCAACGCATCTAGTCTAGCCCCAGTTACAACAGAAAAACTAACTCACAGATTTTCATTTCAGTGCAGAATTTCTRTCTTGAAGCTTATGTCCTCTATTCCTCTGATTTCTTCCTAAATTCAGTTTTTGCACCATTAACATGCTCCCAAYGTAAGAAGATACGGTTCTGAATGAAGCTGCTTTCTAGATTGCACCAACGCCAGCAAGGTGTCCCAGCTCTGGATGCAGTCCAAGTTCAGAASACCCATTCTAGAAGGAATGTGCTGTAATCAAGCTTTCAGTCCCCTTTGTCTTGTTATCACCATGAACCATATATCCCATCTTCTCCAGTCTGCTTGCACATTTGTGAGTTACAGAAATTACCAAATGTTTTAGGCCTCTGCTGCCTTTGATTATGGTTATTTTTCTGTCAGAAAACCCTTCYTGGGCTTGATAATAAAGTTCTACTTCCTACTATGTAATGCTGGCAGACTAGGGAATGGTTTTGGTGACATGGGTCATCTCTGTCTTCTTTTGAAGACCTTGTGATAGTTTTCGGTACCTCAAAATAATGTGCTAAAGTGCTGTAATGTGCTGAAGCTGAACAAATACATAAGAGAGAATTTCATAGTGAAATATGCTTCAGTCAGAGTTCCAGAATTGTGTTCTGATATTTGAAACTTTTTCAAATACATTTGTAAATATAATTGCAATCTTTTTTGAATCTCTTCTTTTCRCTTTTTGCCTAAGAAAAATATGTATTTTTATTAATTATCTTATGAATTATTTATTATCAAACATTTACACTAAAAGTATGAGGATTAAGACATAAATTCCTAAATTGTGTCTTGTGAAATATAGATTTGCCTTAATATTTTTTTAATAGCTAATTCTTTCCAATTGGAAAACCTATCAGCATATAGAGTATAATACATAATTAGARAAAAAATATTGTTTAAAAAAAAAAMMCACAAAATGTCTAATGTCCATTCCAATAATCTGTCTATAAAAATAGAAGAGAAGGCAAAGCAAAAGAGAACATCAACTCTTTAGACAAAGAATGTAATCTTGTTTTTCAAAGCGAGTTCATGATCAAGGAACAGCAGTAGTCACAGTATGGAAAACCTTAAAATCCAGTTTTGCATTTATTTGTTGAGAACCAGCAGCACAGATAGCAACCATTAATCTCTTCTTCAGTTACAGTCAGTACTAAYGTACTCTTCAGACTTGATCTGGAATTCCACGAGCAAAAGAACTATTCAATCCTGCTTTCCTCATTTCTCCCCCTCTCCCTTCCACCATCAATGCTCTACAGCGGGGTATCTATAGTGCCTCTTGGGTGGCTGCTAACAAATGTAAGGTTTTTTATTTGTGGTGAGCAGAAATTTTTACAAACTCGCCAAGCATCCATCATATGTTAACACCTCTCTTTCAGTATCGGAGTAGGCTGAATATGAACCAACAGTGAGCGGCAGGAATAGAAAGATTCTTTACAATATTCATTCAGGATCATACTTCATACCTGTTTAGAAATTATATGCAGATCATTTCCTGCATTTATAAAATATGCTGTGCAACATCTTTTAGGAAGGACAAAAATTCACATGAAAACATATTCATGTACAGTTAACTGTCAATTATATATATTCAGTTTGTTCTAGCTGTGAAATATCTGTGYCCTTGAGGCAAAGACTCCAGCTGAGATGGGAAATGATGTAACAAAAAGGTAACTATATATTGTTCTTATATCCAATTCTGTTCTAAACTCTTAGAATACTTACTGTTATGCAGCAGTGAATCTAAAGTTATAAATTCTTCAAGAAGATGCACTGAGAAGTTTTCTCTTCCTGACACCATATATCCAGAACTTCAAGTAGAAGGAAGGTAATAGAGAGACCTAGATTCTAGTTCTAGAAAAGAAAAAAATAAAAAAGACAGCAACATGACTGGTGCCAGTCGGCAGCTCAAGGGTCTACCTGCACCCTCTGTACTGGCATTGAGGAGTCATAGAACTGCACTCCTTAGTCTTCTGGTTTATGGTTTGGGGATTGCATTATAAGCAAAGAAGAAAGACTCTCTGGGATTACCACTTTCCAAAGTCTAACACTGCAGGTCAACTATCCCACAACCTAAAACAGAGGAAAAATGAATGCTGAGATGCTCAAGTGACAAGATTTGTTTAATTGGACTTACTAGCTCTGACTCATTCAGGTTCACTTGTTACCCCTTCTTACCATGCTCTTGACTTTCCATAGTAGCTACATTCTTTGCTTAAAAGGAATATCCTAGCTATTATTTAGCCAATGATAATAAAAATCTGATTGCTATCTCACTGCACACTTGTATTTTTTCACTTTKTTATCCACTTAAGAAGCAGAAACAATAATAAGTGGTCTAAGTGGACAATTAGTGTTGATATTAAATTACTAATAAAGAGAACATTTAGACAATAGCAGTCAGTAATAATGTATGAGTTCTCAAAGAGCTGCAGCATATTTACATAAACTATTCATCCAATAACTCTGAGTGCGATTGATTTAAAGTTTCTCCTAATTTATAAATATTATTCTTTGATCTGATTATTGTGATGTTTTGTTTATTTGTAAGTGCAGAATGAGAGAATTCATTAACTAGATTGTCAGGAAAGACGTCCAGAAAAGTGGGAAAAGAATTTCTGATATACATATCCCATCAAACTCCTGAGAGAACAYAGCATTTTTTCTCATAAATGCTTTTGTACTAGTCCTTCCCTCAGTTTGTCAAGGAGGTGTCTGAGAATATTATTAGGTTGCTGTGAAGCTAAAAACACTTTGAGACAGGAAGAGGAGGAGCAGTGCTAAATAATTGATTGGAAAGTGGGTTTTGGGACTCAGACTCCAATAAGCTGCAATAATATGGGATCTGAGAGGTCTTGGAAATTTTAAGGGCACATGGATAGTAGCAGCAAGATGAAGGAGGCTTTCTCTGTGCTTGGAATCCATCTGATTCAAGTAGCTTTTGGTCTGGTAGTCATAAGGTCACATTATTKTCTGGTACAACCTGACATATTAAATCCTTTTGAGAAATAGGTTATAGAATCTGCAGCTGAGCATAAACCTCTTGACTGAAATGGCTTTGGGTCCAAATACTTCAGCTGCTCACTGTTCCCCATTATTCAGCCTTGTCTTTGAGATAKAACCTTAACAAGGCACATAAGTGTACAGAGGTAAATACTTTTTAGCGTCTGCCTTGTTGTTTCCTTTGTAACTAACATTTTTTTATAGGCAAGCATCCCCAAATTTAAATTGTACATCAAGTGATGTAATCAAGCCATATCCTGCAAATTTGGTTTGTCTCTAACCTTAAAGCCCTTATAACACCTAGGTCAGCCTTAGAATTCTTCCAGTAAGAATATGGAATTGCAATCTGAATAGGATTTAGAATGACTTATTAAATTTAGTAAATTCAAACAAATAAAATGGTTTTGCAATTTTGTTCCATATTTCCATTTTGAAAGTGGCATCTCTAAAAATAAACAAGTTCTTACTTAGTTGCATCACTATATATATATAAATATACATATGTGCATACGTACATACAGAGTAAGCTGTCTCAGAAGAACTACCATAAATTACTATCAGTCTGAGTGAGATAAGTCTGACCTTCTTCATATAGCAATTTTAATTACAAAGCCCCAAACCATTTTAAAACTAGACAAATTTAACTAACATTCTCGTTGAAAAAGTTCATGTATTTAAATAATGCTAGATAATGATGCTTGGATAAAGTCTCAGAGACTTGTATTAAAATACAGAACATTGTTTCTAAGTTATTTAACCTGTTATTGACCACAAAACAAAATTCTTGCCTCACAAAATAATTACCTTAGATAGATTTCCTACAATTCATAAGCGTAGATAGGTTTATATGCTTGTGTTCTGGATTTTTGAATAGGTATTTCAATTTTGGCCAAGCTTTGCTGTATTAGTATGCCTCATCCATATCTCAGGTTGAAAGGGGAAGAGGAAAAAAAAAAGAAAGAAACAGAAACATAGAAACATGAGAAGAAGGGGAGATCAAAGGACCAGCYGCGAAAGGGAAAAAAAATGCTTTTCAAGTGCACTGTAGTTTYTTCTCTTGGTAATGGATTCTCATCACACACCCAAAGCAAAGCAACCATCACATTGTGGGGATATATATACATTTTTTTWAAAAAAAGTTTGTTCCTCATTAGAAGTGGTTGCCTTTTCTGAGAAGATACTTGAAAGCCAAGAGGAGAAAATGAGAAAAGTTACAAAATCAGAAGCTTTAGAAAAGWAGTGAATTTCTTAGAAGACCAGAGACATTTAGTCACAACAGTCAAGCAAAAGACAACTGCCTAGGACAGATGCTACAGCTATCCATGCTACAGCTCCCTCTCTCCACTCTGGTAGTAATAAGGATCTTTTAAGCCTATTAGGAAAAACATTGAGATGATCTGGTGTCACAGGCAAAAATAKTCTCAACTCAGGGCATTTTGTATACCATCAGCCTATGCTTGTCACTTAACATAATTTTTAATTCCTCATTGAGGCAATAAACAAAAAAGGAAAAAAGTTTACATATTTAAACATTTAAGAAAACACCTTTCCTCTCCTATTCTCAGGCTCATCTTCAGGCACCTCTTCCAGTATCTCCATTTCTCTTTCATTTTTCCCCCAAATCAATGCACCTGTGGGAGGATAGTGCCCCACCTCTGTTCCTCCACTCCAGATAACCCACAAAGGTATAAAAAACATGGCAAGAAGCACTCACTTTGGTCTGAAAGCTGTAATAGAAGTGCTTCTCTTTCTTTTAGGGATGGTATTTTTCTGATGCAATATTTGAGATAAAAATAAGGAGGGAAGAAAAAAAAAMCCCACGTATTCTTGATTGGCTACAAGCCTCTGTAATAGAAGCAGTCTCAGAGATGGGCAAAGTGCAGCATGTCGCTGAAACCAGGGGAATAGGATGTGACTGAACMCAGCTCCTGCAAAGAACGCTAACTTTATCCTTTAGTGATAAAGTTACAGTTGAATTTGAGGGGAAAAAAAAAGAAAGCAAAAAAAAGAAAAAAGGGTTACTGTTAAAGTGATACTGTTATATTTGAAACATCACTTGGGACATTCTGGATCTATAAATAAGTTAACTTCTTGAATGGGGGAAAATACTCATGGGAGTAAGGAGACAGACTTTGAGGCCACAGGTGGATTTTTTATCTTCACATTTCGTGACCAGCATTAAGTACAGAATTGAGATCACTCTGCAGAAAGAACCACTGTGCAGCTCAAAAGGGACACTCTTCTTTAGATCTACCAGGTTGGCCTGAAGTGARTGTTTGTTGTCATGTTTGTCTATCATTCCTTGTGGTTGCTGTGCAGATGTGATGTTCTAACAGACTGAGGAAAACTGCCTTTCCTGTGAAAATAATCTAGGTCTCGTGCACCGTTTCTAGGAGTAAATACRAGAAGACATTGTCTAATAACTTCAATCTTTCCTCCTTCTACCAGTATTAATGTCTTTCAATTTGAAGTTAAGTCAAAAATTGACCTTTGACATCTGTGAATGATAGTGATTGTACAAGATGTTATTCTTGGTGTAAGAGCAGAAAAAATAGTTTGCTGCAGTCATTGGCTCTGAAGAAACAGGGTGCTCGTTCATATTTTTATGGTCTATGAGCTGTAAAGATCACTTAAAGTCATCACTTCATATGGTATTAGGTAAACATTTAAGAAGTAAATACTGTTTTCCAATTTTGCTGCAAGCAGGGAAATAGACCATGAAAACTCAAGAGAATGGGCTTGATGTTTTTACGCTATTTTTCTGAGCTAACACTCTAACACTTCAGTACTGGAGGTGTTCAGAGCCCCATATTTAATGTACGAGCMTCTACACCACTGAAAGAAAATTACATTGACATTGCTGCAAAAGTATCATGTAAGGATTGCACATTGGTGTTCTCACATTGGGGTACCAGAAGCACCTTGGTTCCAACCCAGGGTGAATTCAGGGAGAACTGGGAACTAGAACAACTTGATTCTAACCACAACTCTACATTTATCTTCCCATCTGACTATAACTAGTTAGTTAGGTTAAAATCTACATAAATTTTTCTACTGTCTTGAGCATCACAAACATAAACACTTTGTTAACCTGATTGCAAATGACACCTAAGTCCCTTTACAGTGAATTTAAAGAGAAGTATTTCTATCAGCTGATTAATGAGAAGAAAGTGATATGAATCACCTGAGTGATCTGCAAGCACTTACATGCTGATTAGAATATTGGTTAGAATTAGATAACGAGAGATGCTTAGAATTATGTGAATTTAAGCWTTTCTGTCCATGCAGAAGTTAGAGGTATGTAGAGTTTGCTATTTTAGATAATATAAAGAAAGTAGATTCCAGCTGTTGGTGTAAAGGAGGTAATGAAGTTTTCATCTTATGCGATTCAGAGTACTTCTAGAACAAAATGCCTGTTGATGAATGTTGGTCAGTGTTCAGCCAACAAATTTCATGAGAAAATGGTAAGAAGCAGCTTGACTGTGAAGAATGATAGTTAGATGATATGCTGGCAAGAGCTCTCGTGTCTTAGTTCCTGCTCCTAAAGCTTCAAGGAAGAATTTCAGAATGCTCTGAATGTTTTCATCAGTCTCACAGGACTGTTGGACTGCTTAATAATTAACTGGGATAAATGCATAAGAATTCTCAAAGTATTGTCATGCAAGATGTCTCCATTTGAGTTTGCACTAACTGTCAGGGTACTACAGATATTGCCATGGCCTGTTGGTACAAATGGGATAAAGCAGCAACCCAAAAAAAATGGTCTTCACATTGCAGTGCAACGAAGTGCAGGGAAAAAAAATTAACATTAAACAAGTGGAAGTTTTGGTTCTGAAGTTGAAATACTTGTTAGTGGCAACCTCATTTGTGCTCTTACTGATTATTTTATCCAATTAAATTCCTTAGATGTGTTTGCTATGCTTTAAAAATACATGCTCAAGTTTCTTTTTTTTTTTGTTCTTTTATGCTCCTATTGTGTTTTCTACAGTGTGAACAGTAGAAATGTTGCTGCAGTAAATTCCTGTTGTTTTGCCTTGCACATATCATAAAAGTATATATTAWCTTCATTTGTCTTCCTTCTTTCCACTTAAATATGTACAAGATTATTCTGAGGATGAATAGGGAGAGTGAATATATGTAATGATGTTTTGTGTTACTGATGAGAGATTGTCATGCCCTTACGTTAGACGGGGTAAGAACAGAGTGAACTGATAAAATAATAAACACCACAAGCATTTTTTAATGAAAAGACCTTGTTTCTCAGTTACATCCTTGCATTAGTAAACAGTAAYGGACTCTGAAGATGACACAAACTTTCCTATCTCCAAAAATATTTGATGTCCCTTTCTAAACTGTTCCTGGGGAAAAATATCCTTTTKTAAAGGAAGCATGTGTCCTCTCCTTCCACGGATTGCATGTGCTTCCTGCAAAGAAGGAATAAATACTTCTCCATGCCCCAACATTCTCTCTTCAGATCCTCTGTGACACCTTCATACTGTCTTATTCCACCTAGCATTTCTAATGGATCCCTGTATAGCGGACAGAGCAAAATATTTTGCTTTTTCTGTCTATCAAAGACCCCAAAAGTCTAGAGAGTTCGAGGAGGGGGGAGAGAAGTAGCCAAAATGCCCATAGGGACTTTAAGGCTTGAGTTATAAAGTCAGTAGATTAAAACAATCGAATCTGTATAAATCAACTAACAGGGCCTAAGGGGAAGCAGGGTAATGTTCTGAAAATATCYAGAATGGTGTAAAATACATGGAGTGAGAGGGATTACTTATGGGTCACAAAAAGAATAGCAAGTGATGGAATGAGATTAGGAAAGGGCACTTCCACTTAATAAAGCCTATTTATTTTGTGCAACAATCTTCCAGCTAAAGGAGTGCAGGTGGCTATTCTGACTCATTAATTGATGGGCTGAACAATACATTAATAAATGAACTGTAAATCTCTTCATTTCCTGAGATAAAAGAAAAACTGGCAGGATCTTACAGAAACAGGTATTTTAACTTTCCAAAGCCCATGATACCATCATACATGATCCCTTTCAATTATCAGAGCACTGGGCTCATTTCAGCAACATGATTCCCATTAATGTCAAAGGGAGACTCAAGATTAAAAACCCCAGGCATCACTTTAAAAATGCRGGAATTAAAATGATGTAACATTTCTCCTCTGGAGAAACCAGTTCCCAAATTATGAAACTGTTTGTTTGTTTTTTTCCAACAGGATCTACCTTTGCTTATCCTCACCATTCAGAAATAAATATTGAGGTCACAATTAACCAATTATTTGCTGATAGAAAAAAAAAATTCAGGGACCTGATGTTAAATATTAAAGAAATTGAAGACATTTTTTTTTTGTCATTCAAAGGCTAATCAGTACCATTGTCCTACACATTATCTAAGAACTTAGAAATTACTGCCTACTAAACCCAGCTTTCAGAAGCTCCAGAGGGAATCTCTACAAGGCCTCTGATAACTTTTTTTTTAATCTAGGCTTGAATGTTTTCTTCTTAAGYAGAAATTCATCATTTGTWCCATTGTATATATGTCTGTATTTGTAYATATGTTCACTGCAGTATGTGCACRTACTTACATGCATGCTTTGTCTCCAAATGGATGCACACACATTTAAGAATATATAATTCTAATTRCCTGCTTTTTTCATTTTCAGATGATGCTCTCTATACTCTATTTTCCTTTTGCTGTATTGGCAGAGCCTTATAAATGTCCTGTTCACTTTCTTTTATCTCATTACATTATTCAGTGGTTATCTCAATACATACATTCAGAAACATCACCAAGTAAATTCTAAAGAGGTTTAAGAAAAAGCAAAAGTAATTATTAAAGAATGAAGCATAAGATTGAATTGGAGCATGAACAAAATAGTTATTTATGGCAAAAGATAAACAAGGATGCCAAAATGGCTATGGACCCACTCTTATTCTAATGCCAGAACAATGCTCAACACCTGCAGCTATCAATGAAGAAAGTCAAGCTGACAGCCAATGCAGAAGGAACATTTAAGGCACTGTGCAGTGCTAAGGTTGGACTTCACGTTAATGCTGCCTATCTGCTTGAAGTGTTTGACTCTTTCCTGTGAAGACTGAGGGAAAACAAGTTTCACCTGCCTTGGCAGTTTAGTAAGCTAGAAGTTTGAATATGCTCACCATCAATACTTTGCTCTTGATGTAGGAGCCTGTGAGCACTAGTGTGCTCAGAGCTGATTCCTTTTGGGGAAACCAAAACTGAGGATGCTCACTGTCTACAGTTCACCACTTGCAACGTGYCTGCTTATTCCTGGAGCAGTTAGCACTCTATGGCATGCATAGAATCCCTGGAACATGGTATGGATTTCATTGATAGTGAAGTTATGCTATGCATGTATGATCTGAGAGCTGTAAGAGATTGAAGTCTAACCGCCTTCTGTGATAGGCCAGGTGATAGCATTTTACATTAACTTAAACAAGATTTTCAACATATTTCCTGCAATAAGTTTGCAGCCAAATTGTGGAAATATGGATGGGTKGGGTGGACTACAGGGTAGGTGCACTATGGTCTCGAGTGCCAACAGATTCTGTAACCTTCCCCTGCTCCCTCCTCCTCTACTTAGACTTGTCTCGTCAAAATATGCTTGTCTGAGAATCACTGCAGGTGGCTGATGTTGCTTAACATCACTGGACCTGCTCTGCTTTTCTTAATTGAGTACTGTGGGACTGTCCCTATGTCAGTGAAGTTACCGTCCTGCCTGCCTTGCTGTTGCACTCGACTCCCGGCTCTTGCTGTTGCCTGACAGTGGGTGGTCACCCACTTGGAATATCAAACTGAGCGGTTTGAGATCTAACTGGTGGCTGTTTAGCACAACCTGTCAGGAGTTAATACTAGATCCAATACTWTTTAACATCTTTATTAGCTGCCTGAGAGATTGACAGAATGACTTTTAGCAATCGTACTGAGGGCATGAAATTCAGGGGATTGGTGGATACATGACAATGCAGGAGAGCTATTTAGAGGGATGTGAACAAACTGAAAGAATGGGCTGCTAGAAACTTCATAGTGCTCAGCAACATCTTTCTGATGTGTTGGAATAACCAGGTTCAAATTGGGGACCCTATTCAGCCCACACAGACTGGGCACTGACTGACAGAAAGGGAGATGGGTGTCYTGGTTAATGAGTTCAGCATGTCCTTAATGAAGGCTACCTACAGGGAGAACTACACTTGCAAATATTGATCCTGAGGAGCATCACTAGTAACTGACAGTCAGACTTTGCATCATTGATCATGTGTAAGCTTGAAGACCCTGTAGTCTCCTTATCCAGTCCACATCTTCCATAGTTGCCTACTGTAAWGCTGTGGAAAATCATAATGAAAGCTTTCCTTAAGTCAGGGAAATGATGTGCTTTGTTCTCCCTTCATCCACAGAACTACTCATTTTATCATAGAAARCAATCAGGTTTTCCAAGCATAACTCACCCTTTCATCCTTAGTAAAACTGTGTTGGTTGAGCCCAAAGACTTCCTTATTTTTTATGYGCCTTGGCATGACTTTCAGGAGCASATRCTATAAAATYATTTAAAGAAAGTCCCTGTACTGTGTCTTTATTGGACTGTGGGGTCYAATAAAGTGGTGAGGTGGAATGTAACTTCAGCAAGTTCCTTGGGGCTCCCAGAGTGGGGAGATCAGTCAGTTCAACGAGGGTAAGGCTGCCCTTCAGAGGTATCTTATCAGGACCAAGAAATAGGCTGACAGAAACCTCATGAAGTATGACAAATGCAAACAAAAGGTTCTGCATCTGTAATGCCAAATGAGGACTCAAGATTAAAAACCCTGAATGTTATTTTCAAATGCTGAAAGTGCTSTACCATTTCTAAACTGGAGAAACCAATTGCAAAAATAAGCCCCAAAATATGGGTAGGAAGCAGCTCTGTATAAAACAATGTGAGAGTCTTGGTGGACAAATAGTGTTTCTTTTCCTCTATGGTAAAATATAACCATAGACATGTATATATTATATACATATATACAATGCTCTAGATACATATATAGGATATTCTTTTATTAGTATGGGTACTATATATGGGAGGGGATGGTGCACTCTCTAGGACATTAACTTTTTTTGAGGTCTAAACTAAATGGAGCAGATTTCAAGACCATGCGGTGAAGTATATGCAAGGATTTCTTAAGATCATTTTTAGCAATTATTTTTGCAGTTACTTGCTCTTTTTCTCATAATAAGCTTTTTTTTTTTCACTACAATAATCAACTTTTCTGATTAGTTCATAAATTGGGTATTTTTCTTAATGTTGTTTTATTTTTCAAAATRAGATAGAAAATCAGACAAAATGAGAGAAAACTAAGCAGTCATGAGAAAAGCAAAACTATGAAAAATGTAAAATTTACTCAGTTTATACTCAGTCATCTGCATGGTCTTATTTGTTAACCTCTCAGGTTAAAAAAAAAATATTTGCAAGTGGTGGCTCTGTTAGAATATCAGCTCCTGGATACAAAAGAGGGTATACAGTGAACTTCTCACTGAATATAACTTACTATGTTAAGTGTGTTTAGTGACGACAATGCATTGCATTTATTCTCCAGAACAATTTGTCCATAGACTATAATGTTCCTTTCTGGCCTTCAGCCTWTGAAAAATAGCCATGACTACCAACTCTGCCTCAGCAGTTTGTATCAGTGAAGGGCTGCTGAGTATCCTTGGGGCTTCTGTAGAAGAATTTACCTCTTCTGGCCTGGACTGAAGACCACTGAAGTGTCTATATCTGTGAAAAGGGGTTTCAATGATATTAATAGGTGCTGGATTTCAGTAAGTGACCTAAGGGTGGTCATCTTTGCAAATTATAACTTTGAGTCATATTTTCAATTAGRATTTTTCAAACTGAAATTAAAGTAGGCTACGTCATGAGCGAATATAACAGGAGACAAAACTAAACCATAAAAAATAAAAGAAATCTCCAGATTTTCAGTTCTGTTATTCTAATATAAGCATGGTTTGCTCACTAGATCCCACAGAACTCCTTTTCATCCAAACCCCGTATAAGTGAAGTTATAATTTTGCCTGTAGTTTGTTAAATTAACAAGAGTGATGGAAAATCCAAGTGCTGGTTGCTGCTTTTCTCAGCAGTGACCCATTGATGCTGAAACATATAGAGCATTAAATACAGAATGGATTTGCTAAATAGAAAGATTACACACAGCACAGCTGAAACAATTCACTGTAGATCCAGAGGGCATGCATTCAAGCAAAAATGAAAATAAAAAATAAAACCCAAACAAAAAACACTCCRCATCCTAATGCCAATGTGTGGAAAAAATAAGTTAGCTCACTGACATTCTTCATTTGGAGGCGGAAAAGGTTCTCCCAGAAGACAGAATTGAGAAGGATATATTCATTACTYTGTCGAGGTAAAAATCATTTGGCAGAAAATATAGGTGGTATGGCTGATGAACAGAGTAGATTCTTAATCTTTTTGGGGTTTTTTACTCTTTACTAATATTTTTTTTTTCTTTTTGTCCCTTCCTTAAGGACATAAGAAGAATATAAATATATCGCACAGTATATCTGTTACCACAGCCTGCTATGGTAGTGTTATACACAGTTCAGAGAGAGACAACCTGGGATAAGTTCATATYCTCCCCTTTGGAATCAATCTGAATATCCTCTAAAATAACAGAATATTACTGCACAATGGCAATRACTTAATGAAAGGGATTAGAGAGTATGAATAGTCATAACTCTATCTCTTTGGGAATTAAAGAGAGTCTCAGTCTTTCAGAAACAGTAGTAATGCTGAAGTAACACTTGGGTATTAAAACTTATGGAAATAATACTAGAGATTTTGGAAATGTATCCTAAGGTGGAGTTGTATATTATCCTTCATTTTAAATTTATGAAGAAGAGTTCTTAAGTGTAGTTCTCATTTCTCATATCCATGTACAGCATGGATATATAATGGATGAATTTACATGCTGAATTTCTCTAAGGAATTTTATACTGCTATTCACAAAAATTGTTGTTTTATCTTAGAATAGCTGCAGAATTGTGTGTATATATAGGGTTATAATCAACTCTCACATTCAACCCAGTGATTTTCTTTACTTTCTTGTTATCAAAAATCTCCCATTTTTTTCAATTTTTATGTGCAGCTATTGTGGCAGGTGGTGCCACCAAAGATGCTTTCAGCAATAGTTACAGAGTCTAGCAATTGAGAATACTTTCCACAAAATCCAGCGCCATTTCTCAGCTTTCATAAGGGCTGGACCAAAAAAAGCAAAAACAAACAAAAACTCTCTAGATAAAATTAATAAATAAACAATGCTGAGCATTATAACAGGAAGCATTTGCCTTACCAGAGAAAYACCTGAGTCCAAGTTTGTCCAGGTTTGAGTTTGGTCATTGCAGATCTCTTGATGGATGTCAAACATTTTTTTTTAATATAACTTCATATCTGTAAATAGTAATTTGATAAATGAAAACATATTAAATGAGTCTCAAATAAAACAATTCTACTGAGGCGGCAATAAGAGTTATGATAAATAGTCCCTTTCTACACTCAAAAAAAAAAACAGGGATAAGGTGAAGAGTCTAGTCCTAATTTTCAGAACTCTCAGATTTAGCATGAATTAATGCAGAGATTCCCCTCAGTTCTGTGAGTATAACTTCATCAAAGAAGAGGAGAGGGAACTACCCTTGTAAGACAAAAGCTTGAGATGAGACTGACAGCATAGCTGCCAAAGGGATTTGGAAAGAATACAAAATTCTGTCCTTTTGGGATAAAAAAAGCTTTTTTTCCTCAAGTTCAGGAATTTTGTTTTCCCTCCTGAAATAAAAGTTCCTGAAACAAAAACAGAATAAAACYATGCTGATATTAATAGTTGGTAGGAGAACAGAAAATAGCTCCCTTATCAGCAAGAATCTGAAACCMTGCAATGGTGATAGTGTTAACATAGATTCAGTAGGGTTTTCTACCAACACAAGTAATGCACTTTGGATTGATRTCTGTCCATCCATCTCTGTCTCTGCTTAGATATTTGTGTGAGATTGCACTTCCTGTCTTTTTAGGTATTTATAATYGGGGCTTTGCTGCTTACATAGGGAAATAGACAGGCATGCAGCAAAGTTTTCCCACTCCATCACAGGCACAGTTGCATCCAGGCTTACTCCATGGAGAAGTCTTTATTTACAGAAATAAAGGAAGTAAGAATTTCTAAATAAAGAACCTCTAAGATGGGTATTAAAATAGAGTAAAAGCAAAGTAGTATCAATTACTAGATATGTTCTATACTTGCCATCAAAATATGGCATTTCTACCAAAATTCAACTTGTCAATATGTTGTTATTTTAAAAATGTCTTATGTATTACAAATTTTTACTTCAAGGACCCATATGATACTGAGCTCAGTTTGAAGGACTGGTRAATTACAGGCAGCAACAACAGTGCCTGAGAAAGTTATATGAATCAGGTAATGAGAGTAATTTAAGGTTATTGTTCTGCTTCTCTTAAAACCCCCCACCAAATATTTTTATATTATCTRTCAGTTTCATTAAGCAATGGTATAGGATATGACTAAAATCAAAGTCCTTTTGCACTATGTACTTTTGAGCATATAGTTGAGATCCATCTCCTTAAGTCTTAGAATGCTGAAGTCATTGGTTCTATCTTGAACAGCCATTTGAGAATGAAATGAACTGCCCTAAGGAATAAGTAAAAGTACTTATTTCTTCCCTTTTCTTATAAAAGGAGTCTAGGATGACTAGTTCATACTGAGATGTCTAACTTAGATGTCTTAACCTAAGTGAGATGAATTCTTCCCATTCATTTCAACTAACTTTATCAGTCTGAAAAATAGGCATCTCATCTAAGCTAGTTGTCTGGACTCCCTCTGTAGTCAATGGAGAAAAATAAGCAAYTCCTGAGGGAAATTCCTTCCACATTACTTGGTTATCTTTCTTTGGAGGGAATAGATTCTCCTCCAGAAGTGTTTTTAGCCAGCAAACAAGCCAAGCTGACTATCACATGTTACTCTAACTTTTAGATGCCTGGAGTTGGATGACATAGATCAAGATCTTGCCTGAAATATAGTGTCTTTCTTGAGAGAAGTTAAAATTATATATAAAATAGTGAAGCAGAAGGAATTTTACTGTTGACTTCTTCAATAGGGGATAGTTTTTGCTCAGATGGCTAGTTAGAAGCCAGAAGAGAAACATAACGTGTGAGTGAAAGAATAATAAAAGTGAGAAAGGGAGAAAATGTAAGAAATAACTTCTGCAAACCCTGGGAGAAATAAGTCCATTTATAACTATTTTATGCATGGTTAAATTGAGCTACAAGTTTAGTTTCAAAAGCTAAGGGAGTGAGACCTGCAAATAGGACCCAGAAATTTTTAAACTATTGCACACACTCGAGCTTTTAGATAGACAGAACTCCATTGTGTGAGAGTTAAGGCTCACATAAATGAATATTAAAAAAGTACTTGAATTTGAAAATATTCAGGGGAAAAAATGATCACATAGTTTAAGATTCCTGGCTGATGGAAATCAGCAAAGAGATGCTCTGAGTTCAGCTACCCACATATKTCTCACTACATTAATTCCAGTTCTTATTCCTGTCCAGCATTTATGTAGTTCACTCTAAAATCCTCTTGCTGAATTAATTTAAAATAAATTTTTTTAAAAAGTTATTTTATTCCTTTTCTTTTTTAATCCATATAGGTGGAAATAGACTAAATTTTTTTATTTTCCTTTTAATCACTATATTCCTTTTATTTCTTCTCCTCTGGATCAATCTAGACAGTTGCATACTGACAGCCAAACAAAATAGCTGCTGCTCCAGTCTCATAATGAGAAAGTGTATGTTCGTTTGGAGTTAAAAATTTAACAAGATGGGTAAACATGGTACTGTTTTTCTTCTGCTAGAGCATGAGAAGTGTACTCCAGTTTCCTCCCCACATACATATTGGTGAATCCTTTATTCTTTTTTATTTAAAATTCAAATGCATGCAGGTTTGAGAGGAAGCTACGATCCGAAGTCAGCAACATGCACCCCTGAGGAATTTTGTACATATAATATGAATGAAAAGTTAGTCTGATGAATGACARTCACACACAGGAATCATGCATCCAGCATCTGTACGCATGCATGTGAATACATGCAGAGAATGCAAGCCACTGCTGGAAAAGAGGTATGATTCAATTACAGTTCATCTTCTCAGAATAAACCCTCTTGACATAGCTTTACTTTTTGTCTTTCACATTATCTCTATAGATCTGCTGAAATGAATGACATTATAACACTACAGAATATCTGGCATTCCTACCATTAAATTCTGGTAATGACTTCATAACTCTTTCTGTAAAATATAGCTATGTCCCTAAAAATGGTGTTGCCTTAAAAATCTCTAATGTTTCCTGCACCCATTTTTCCTTCTTTATTATTTTTACATGCATTTTAGGCYGTGTTTTCTCTTTTTTGTTTCACAGGGTTTGGAGATTTTAATCATCATTTTGTCGTTATGATCACAGAGCATTCTCTGTACTACAATGACTCAGTCAATAGATAAAACTGATTTTTTTTTTTTTTTGGTAATCACTTTACTCCAAGAACCAGAGCTTAAAAAGACAAACAAATAAAAACCTCTAATTATTGCAAGACTTGAAATAAAATGCAGACAGCTGGAAATAGATTCTCAGCAAAGTCAATGCAATGTTTGCCTAGAGGAGAACGTAAGGTCAACTCTGTAGACTTCTTGGAACTGATGTCCTGACAGCGTAAACAGAGCTTCACCAAAGTTAATTTACACCAAATGAAATCTTCTTCCTTCTTTATTTTGTTTTGTTTATCTTTGCATTGCAGCATTGCTGCCCAGTGGTGAAAAACAGCAGGAATAACCTTACAAAGGCTTTTGTATATTTGTAGCTCAATGCCAAGAGCCTTTGGAGGTCTGAAAGAACAGCCCACTACTACAGGTCATTTGTACTTCTTTCTGTATCAGCAATAAATTCCAGCACACAATTCTCTGCTGTGCAAACAAATAATAATAAAATAGCAAAAGAGCAATTTTCATTTCTCTGCTGTGTAGGCAATATTCTTAAGACCAAGCCCGTACAGTTCAGAGAGGTTGGTAGTTGTTGCTGTTCAACCAAAAGAGAATGAAAAAAAACCACCCCAAAGAATAAGACAAAGGCTTTTCAAATGTTTCCAGGACTGGCCACTGTTTGAATAATATARGTGGGTGAAGCACAATGTTTCTATGCACTTCTCTCCAGTAGGGTTTTCCCCTTTGTATATTTGAAGTAAAAAAAAAGCAGATAATGCTTTTTTTTTTTTAATGCTTTTTCCCTTTTGTTCATCTCTGAAGAAAACAAATTTGTTTTACTTAACTATAAATACTGTAACTTTCCCCTTCCCTTCTTTTTTTTTTTTTTTTTTCCTTTTTACTCCTTCCTCTGTTGCGCTTGGCATCTTATTTACAGACAAAGGAGAAAGACCTTATATATCTGTATGAATATATGATATAATTCATTGTTAGGATAACTGAAATGTTAATAGTCTAATCCAAGAATCATCATGAGTTCAAATCCAATTACTACCAAGAATTGGTAGTTGAAACAGTTAAACACACTCTTCTGAGTTTCTAGCTCTGCTGTGATCAAAAAAAAATAAAAGCCCAGAGTTTTCCACTTCTGGAAAAAAAAAATAAAAAATTTTTTTTTAAAAAAAAAAGGGATCTTCCATTAATATTTGCAGGAAAAACAACAAAAAAAAATTGTAATATTAATATATGCATTCATCAACCTAGTAAGCTACAGGAGTATATATTTCCTTTCCTGGTATYACGAGGTTATGAATTCTGCTGATCAGTGTCAGGGACATTTTCTYTCAATAGGAAGAGCTCTTTATGGGGCACTATACTACATCTGTCCGGATATCATGATACRCATGCTTTGAAAGCATTTTTCAACTGCCTACTGTACACATTGCTCTTATTCACATTTGCCTGTTGCCTCTCATGCTGCCACTGATCATCCCTGAGAAGTTTGGCTCCATCCTCTTTACATTCTCCAGTCGGATAGTTACAAATTTGGATAAGATTGTCCTGAGACTTCTCTTGTCAGCTTAGCTGGTCCATGTTATCTCAACTTTGCATCACCAAAAAGGTATGTATTACAATCTTCCACCTGTAATATAAAGTAAGTTAAGAGCTACTGTTTTGTCCTATAAACATTCAATAATTTACATTCTTAGACTGCAACAGCACTGTCATTATAATTGCTACTATTACTACAACCTCCCACTTTGTTTCAGCTCAAAATTTTTCTTCTCATCCTCATGTAAATTATTATGTAGCATTTTTGCATGCTGTTAAAATTTCCTTCATTTCTCCTCTGAGATTACAGGCTATAGTCGTCCCTGTTTATTTACTGCTTATATAGGCTAGAAAAAGAATTTTTGTTGTTGTTGTTTTTAGTCTAAGGACTAAGTGATTAAGTCTAAGGCAAGTGATAGACCGTTGTAAATTTGTGGCAGGGAGAAAAGAATAGCAAAAACAACAAAAAAGTGGAAACTTAGAACATATATTCTGTAAAAAATGATGATTATTTGATGTATCCATTCTTAATCAGAGCGAAAACCACCAAATGTTGCTATTTCTTATCCGGTATAGAGTAAAAAGTGGTGTAAGCAGAAATTTGTTTCATTTCAAGAAGACTAAAGCCAGTTGTTTGAATGAATTCTGCTTTTTCCATCTTTCCAATACCCCAAAATAAATTGCCGTAATATATGTATAATAAGTGAAAGTTTCTGGTACTGTAAAAATATGGTTGGATACTATTTTGCCCTTTTCAGCTAAATCACACATATCAGTAAAGGTTTGGATTTTTATCAGATGAGATTTTTCTAGTGGAAAAAGATTTTCCCAGACAAAATATAAAGATTAGTTGAAAAAGATTATTTGTTAAAGCACTTTGAGATTCTTCAGGCTCAAAGGAAACGTGAACTAATGCTTTCTTGCCTCCTGCTGCTGTTCTTATTGACTGGAAATTTGTCCTATCCTACAACACCAAACAGCTTCAAAAGTTTATGCTATCTGCTCAGACTGCCTTTCAAATGAATATGCCTGGCTTGTTCCAGCCTAGCTTTTATCAGCACCATCATTAGATACTCAAAAAATAGATAAGATGATCTAATGAATGAATGCACAATAAGGTCATATAGATTGACCCAAATGTCATTTATGGTCCTTYTGCCGTAATCTATGATCTTTAGTCTGATTGCTTTATATTCTTGCTCCTTTCTGCATTTTGAAATGATGGGGTATGGTAATTCTTCCTACCATTTCATTTGCTTCATTCAGGTTACATCATAAATAGATGTGGCCCTAAGTTCCTCAAAGCTCTGTAGAAACCCATCAGAAAGACATGACATTCTTTGCAATTACACCCCCTCATCACCACCTAGGATTTATCGTGCCCTGCTATCGTGCTTCTTGCTGCCATCAAGTGGGGAACAGGTGGGAAAAGAGATTTCATTATGGTTAGTTTATCTCTGCAGACAGGAGGCTTTTGAGAACAGAAGAGAAAGTGTGATCCATCTCAGTAGTGGCCTGATAAAATCCTTGTCATCTGCAGTTTTCCTTTCAGAATTTTTTCTTATTTGGGAGTATTTCATCTAAATCATCACTCTTCGGGCAGTCCTGTGTGAATCATAATCTGCTCTGATATCACTATCAGTGGGAATGGTGCTGTCAACATTTATGTCAATGCTGAGGTTGTAATTTCTTGACAGTAATGTCCCTCTCTTGATATAACACTCTGTTCAACTTGTCGGGAGCTCCTGCTCAGTGCTTTCTCTCTAAGAGAATACTGTCCTACCCATGCATGTGTGAGGTTGAGAAGCAATAGGCTTGCCCATACCACATCTATCTGATCAAGCTTTTCTCTGACTCTGAGAATTCACTGGTACTGAATGTGGTTTAAGGAAAGAAGAGACATAGGAATGCACAGTCATCAAATTTTCATCCTGAATTTATATACAACTACATAATCAATGTTAGTTCATGGAAGTCTTTAGAGTAAGCATTGCATGTGTCCTTGCAGGCATCATAAGCAGCATATAATGGGTGTACACCTTACAGCAAATTAAAAAGCTTCCACAACAAGAAATCTCTACCCCAAAAGCTACAAAATGCCACAGAAACAAGAAAGATCAAGTATATAGCCAATAAATAATTTTAAAATCCTCAGGTTTGTTTTTCCCTTTTAGTATAAGAAAAAAAAAAAGTGTATGTATATTTGCCAATACCATGCAAAGTTTTAATAGAGATGAACTATGAAATCCCAGACAGAAAACTCAGAGTGGAACAAATGTAGAAAGGGACTACTTGCACGATCAAGGGAATGGAGCAGCTTTCTTAGCAAAGYGGAAAGCTCAGCTTGTTGGAAGTTTCAGAATGAAAGGGATATGAGAGAGAATTTGTTTGTGGTCTAAAGGAACATCAGGGAAGTGATAAAGGGAACAGCAGAGAGGGAAGAGCCTATTTAAGCTAACGGGCTATGTTTGCACATGAACAAATGGGCATAATGTGTTGGAAATAGATTTGAGACAGAAATTGGAAGAATTTTCTTTCCCATTAGAGAAATGATGTTCTGTACAAGCCTATAACCAGGGACCTGGGAGCAAAAAATGCTAATTTATTTTAATATGGAAAGTGGAGAAGTTCCTTCTACATGCTGTTCACTACAGTAGAGGACTATATGACCTCAAATGTTTCCTCCCATTTTTATCATTCTCTGAAAACAAGACGAATATTCACTAGAGTCTGTTCATTCATCTGTGTTTTGAAAATCACATTTGTTATAGTAAGTACATTGAATATAATGCTAAGTCATGCAACACTTCCTCAAAAAACTTACTAGTCCTATGGGTGGTATGGACTTCTGGCCAACTACAAGACTGGACCAAACATAGTTATAAAGCGGAAGARATGTGCTTGGTTATATCCTCTACCAGTTTAAATTCAGTAATATTTGTTGATTTATTTTGGTATTGAAGTTTATTTATTGGAAATTAGGCAAGTTCAGAGTAAAGAAAAGGAGCATTATTTCCCTTACAACACAGTGAGGAATATTAGGATGAATCTTTAGTACAAAGACTATTAAAAAAAAAGAAAGTATAAATTATGAAACAATTTATCTAATAGCTAAAAGTCAATGTTCTTGACTTCTTCTGAACTTATCCTTTCTGCAGCTGATTTGCAGCCCTCTAAAAGCTGTGCCAGCATTTAAAAAGGCAGCCAGTAAACTGCTCTGTTAAGTCATTAAATTGCCTTCATATCCCAGAATCTTTATATAACTTCATATTATTTTAATAGTATTTGTATTATTTTAATTTTTTTTCCGGGTCAAGCTGGAGTCCTTAGTTGACAACCAGATTAATTAATTTAATAGATGTATACTCAATGTAGAAAGTTTCAGTAGTCCTCCATTTTAATTTGCCAGTCTTTAACAATTAAATTCCCTGTCTCTCTCTCCAGGGATTTTGCAGCTTGGTATCATGGTCCTAGGACCATGCTTACCTCACCTTCTCTTACTTCTGTTTCTCTTTTAAAAGCAGATTGTTGTCACCTAGTAGTAAAATATAATGAAACTCCTCTTGTCTGTGTAACTCTTGAAGTGCTTGTGAAGCCCGAATGATCCTCAGGCCAAGAATATGATGAATGGCTTGATGGATCATGTTGCATTTAGGTCATTCAAATGAGCAATTAGTAATGAGCAGTTTACAAATTTCATGGTGTTAAGTGGCTTGGGATAGTTACAGATTTTAATTTACTTAAGTGTGTTTTGTGTTTTTTTAATCTTGCTGCTGCTAGTTTCACCTGAATGCAGTGATCATCTGTCTTTGCTGGGTCATCAATTTATTCCTTCATGGTTTTGCCAGGTTTATGGAACTCTCTGCCTCAATAGCCTCATGAGCTGTACATGCAAATCTATTTCTAACTTTGGTTTCCCTCATGAATGTTCCTTTCTCTTTGAAAAGTTACTCTTATATTCTCTTAGAACACTGCATATATTTTATGATGACTGTTCTCCTTTCTCTCCTGTCTTTATAGTATGGTGTACTACAGAATTCAATTCTCTAGCTTACTTTGTCCTATAACGCAGAGGTAGTATCCTACTTTGTCAATGACTTAGATGCATTTTTTGGATATTATTTTTTATTAACTGCCTGAATTTTCCTATTGGGCTCAGATTGATGTTACTGTCTACCAGCTACATTTGACTCTTGTCTGATATTGCTACTTATCTGTATTATGGGGRTTACATAGCAGGTGGCCACACACTTTATTAAGAAACACATTCAAATTGTTGCAAATTTGGTCACCAAATGTCTGACAGGTTTTTCCTAGCATTCATAAATTCTGAAAAGCTTWCAATTATATAAAGTCACAGCTCCACATACCTTCCTCTTGTGTGGTAGTCTTTGTGGCTTTTGTCACATGACACTTCATGTTTCACTTTTATCCTTTTTTTGTAATATAAAATGATTCTCTCAAGAAACTAGGCGAATGCAATTATGATACTGTATCCATATGGTTTTCTYCTAACTTTCCTTGGCATACTTGGCAGTTTCAAATAAATTTCATGAGAAAGAAAGGTCAAAAAAGTTAACTCCTAAAAAATTATGGAAAGTTATGGTATCTGGGAAGGAAACACAAAGGTCCTATAGAAGTGCCACTGAATATGACCTCACACCTTCTGAAGGTGTCCAGCCCATGAGCCAGTGGGCAGTTCCTCAGAAGGGCCATGGTGCTAAGTCTTGGGAAAACCTGAGTGGTTTATACAAGACTTACCTGGATTTTATGACGGAAATAGAGAGATGTCTTTTGGCCTACAGTGTGATAAGTGTGATACACTGCTGAGAAAGGGAATCTACAAGGAATCTGCAAGGAGAAAGAAGCTGAAGTATTCTGATGTTTATTTTAGTAAGTGGGATTCCCCATAAAGGCATATATCAGTACTGGAAGGCCCAATCTATGTCCTCTCTCATGCTCCATGACTTCAGGAATCAGCTGAATGTAAATCAGCTGTTCAGACATGTCTGGCATGTGATTATCATAGACCATCAGAAAGGCTGTGATGCTGTGCTGAAGATGAATGAAACACACACGTCTCCAGGAGGAAAAAGTGAAACAGGAGGCAGTTACCTGAGCCTCACTTCTCTGGAAGAGAGACCTGTCATATCTGCCTTTTGGTGTACAATTCAACGATCACTCACTAGAATTAGATCTGCTTCTTTCTGCGTACCATCCTCTAAATGGTTAAATTATAATGAAGAAATAATGTAATTTTTAATGAAGTAATCACAAATGCCTTCTGAGTCACTTGTGGATACCAGGAGTTTTAAGCTGTGTATGATAAATATTTATTTCTTCTTCAAGTTAAAAATAATAACACCAATAAGTTAGTGTTATGGCCTTATTTGGTTGGTGAACATAATATTCATCAAACTCTGACAACAAACATTGTAGAATTTTTATTAGGKTTAAGGGTGTACTTAATTTCCAAAGTTTTTTCCTGCTGAGCAAGGTCATGTGGCCTGTGCTGTACATAGTCTCAAATCTCATTTCCATGTTTGTATATAACTTTTATTGAGATAAAATAGTGGAGTTAAAGATCCTGAGGGAAATGAGGAAGGCAAATAGCAGAATAATGAATGACTCTTGACTTAAGGAGAGCAGGCGTTTCCTCTTTTTTTTTTTTTTTTTAAGGTACTGGTCTGGTTGTGGGATTTCATGCCATGAAAGCACGGGGCCTAGGATAGCTGTTTGATTTTTCAAGGACAAAATTGGATTGCAAGAAAATCTGTCTTGATCTGCAGGACATTGAGTAAGTCTGGCAAGAGCACAACTTGGTTTACTGAGTTCAGAAACAACAAAAAAATGGGGTGTAGAAGGTGAAAGCCAAAATAAGTTACTCAGGAGGAGAATTGAAGTGTTGCTCAGAGATGCAGTGATGAAATTAGGGCAATTGAAATTCATCTGGAATTGAAAGTGGTAAGATACACTATAGTAAAAAAAAGATGAAGAAAAAATAGTGTCCACCACTGAATGAGGTCAGACACCTAGTGGCAATGGCATGGAGGACAGCAAATTACTCAGTACTTTCTTTGCGTTAGTCATTAATAGTATGGTCTGCCTTCTAAACTAGATCCTTTTGCTTACCAGCTGTATCTAGAGGAGTGTAGTGCTCCATACTTTAAAGAAAGATCAAGTTAAGGAACACTTAGGACAAACTGACATATACAAATCCATTTGGTGGTCTCTAAATGTCACATTTTCAACTTAGACTGTGCAAAGATTCTAMAGTTATGACTATCATTCCTCTTGTGTTCTCTTTGGTCTCTATTTCTGAACAATGCCCTTTGTGTATTAATCATGTTCTCCTATCCTGGCACTGGATCTTACTAGAATGAACTCTAGCTTATGGAATTTTGTAGGGTTTTTTGCTTGTTTGTTTTGGTGGAAGGACACCAATGTTGTGAAATTGTAACTGCTGGTTTTTTTGAGATATTGATCAAATGCATTGAGCAGTAAGACTTGCTTCCTGACATCCCCAAATATTTACGTACTTATTGAACATGCTCTTCTACCTTCCTCCCATCCAACCTCTATGATATGCAAAAGGCATAAAACTGGGACTTTCTAATTTGGAGGTATTTTAATTTCATCTCTTTTCTGACAAATCTGCAGAGTTACTTACAGGCACAGACCAAAGTCTTTACAGTGAGAGGCAAACAGAGGCAAAGATAGCTATTTGATTTACTGAAGCTCTTATTAGATACTTTTGTATGGGGAGAATAATGATGTATTCTGGAATTTAAGCTGGTCTCATGTCGACTAGTCTTTATGGAATTTTAAGTCTCTAGAATGTCAAAAATTGCCATAATATTCCTGCCAATGAGATTACTGTCATAAGCATCTGGAGAGAAAGTCCATTTTAAAGGAATATTCATGAAGCTTATATTCCAAATATGTAATTGGGAGAAATGTCACAGCGRTTGCTAGAGTTACAGTCACTAATTAGAGAACATACAAACTATCATGTGATTTATGYGTTCCATCAAAACTGAACTAGTATTTCTGATGTTTGATACTCATAATGAATTTTGTGTTCTATATATGGATCAAACTTCAATTGCAGTAGTCACTCAGTGAATCATAAAACTGAAACAAACAGATGCAAGAAAACTGTGGTCGTATTGCTGAGAAACAACTGGAAAAAAAAATAAAAAGGCTAAAGGTACTGGATCAATTATTCACTGCAAATTACACRCACTGCTACCATGATCATTATAACCCCTTCACATCCTGTTACTCTGTACTCCATTATGTCTGCTTACCCCTATGGAGCCTGCCCTTTTACCTTCCAGACACTCCCCCCTTTTCTAGCTGTCAAACAGTGTGTTTCATTCCCCGTTTAAAGGATTTCTTCTTCCTCTTTTGTGTGCTGCCATCCCTATCTCTTCTCCTTGCAGTTCCATCGCAGTAATGGCTTTCAAGACTAAAATGGTGGGGGAAATGCTGGTTTAAAGACCATCTGRCTTCTATTCACAGGGACACTATTGAAAACCAAACTGGTTTCTTAAAGCTCCTACTGAAGTGTAGAAAAATCTTCTTTTTTTCCTCCTTCTGTTAAACTGTAGATTTTTTTTTTATATTTTCCAAAGTCTTCACACTGATTCTTGAAACCTCTGCTGACAAGCAGAAGCTCTGTATGACTTCCATAATGAATAGCACTAAATAACTTTTAACAAATCCTGCCTTTATCAGCAGGGCTGAACACAAGAAAGGATAATGCATGGTGATTTTGGTATTGACAATATACAGGTATTGACTTATAGGTTACTTGTTATTTTGTGGGGGCTTATTAATGATACTTCCTCAATTTACCATTTAACCTTCTAGAGTGCCTCTGCTGTTCTACCATGAAGGCACCCAGTCCTTCTATTGCTGCTTTAAGGAGACATACTGTCATTTTTTGAATTTTAACCAACAAATTGAAGTCTGACAGGATGATTAAAAAAAAATAAAAAAAACTATTGCAACCCATACCAGCTCCCTAAATGCTAAATTCTCATCCMCACAAAGCATAGAAGAGCTGCTGCAGTAGTCTAGACTTCACACTACCTCAAGCTCCGTTATGCTCTGAAGGCATAAATTTATATTTCAAGGATAACAGAGACAAGGAAGGAAGGAGAGACAAAAATATATAAAAAGCCTGCCTTGGACCCACCTTTCTGATTTGGCAATGCAATAAGGGTACATGTATTTAAATTTAAACTTGGKCTTTTTTCATCAAGGCAGTATCTAGCATTCATATATCTTGTGGCAGAGCATAAATAGCCATCGTTTTGGGATGTGATGCTGGTGCAAAAGACAATTCCACCTCTAAAACTGTGCAAGTTCCTTTGCTGCTTAGATTAGATGGAGCTGATTTAGAACAGGTTCTTTAGCATCCTCACTCAGGAGCAAGCTCTGATGTGACTGTGTTCAGGAATGTGTATATTGGGAATGTGACCAAAAGACCACTGAACTGTTTTAAAGATTATTCCAGTCTTCCCTGACCAAATAATTGTCTCAGGATGCATTAAGACAGATATTTAGTATATACGTGTTATATTTTGTGTTACTGTGAGATACTGTTAACCATAGGGCTTCACCAGGTACAAGCATTTCTGACACATATTCATTCAAACTCTTTAGTTTGTGTGCTCAGAGTAGTTCAGAATAGTTCAATTTTGAAAGCCGAATATAGAAAATATATATATAAAAAATATATCACCTGATATAAATTTCAGGGGAAAGAGCAGAAGAAGGAAGTAGGTAATGGTACTTTTGAATTAGAAGAAGGAACTTTATATTCCTCCTTTATCTGATGTTTACAAGCTCATTATACCTGAGACTGGTTCTGATTTCAGTGGCTTCAAAATAAGAAATCTATTCTTTATGTCTAATCCATGCTCTAGTGCAAACATAAGCAAATGCATCTTGAGCTTCATGCCCTAATCTTGCTATCTTARAGCAGGAGAAATGCTAGAATTTGGAGGGTAAAGGAGATATTTGAATTAAACAAGCATTGTTTTATGTATAATTAGGCAATTTTAATAGAAAATTTGAAAGCAAAAAGAACCATCTAGTTTGCAGAATTTGACTCATCTAAGTATGTGTGTAAGAATGTCTAACTTACTCATGAAAATATTTTTATTGAACTTAGTGGACTTGAATTCTTTGTTAAACTGCTGGGAAAACTGAAAGGTCCTGCAGTGTCTTATGATTTCTAATTTACTTGCACAGAAGAATTTCACTAGGCAAAAGTGTTTGCAGATAGCTGAGGTATTTTGAGAAACACCTCTACAATTTTCTCTTGCCCGTTACCTCATTTTAAGGTGAACTGATGCACATGTAAAAACTTGCCTTTACCTTGCAGCATTCTCTGCCTCTGAGCAATATGAAGAAAAAGCATTCCTCCTAATACTTTTCTAGAAAGATGGTTAAGATAAACCCATCTGAACTACCCAGAAAATTCCTTTTGAATCTGTTATCCCATGTTGTCAAAGGGACAAGCAACAGGCTAAATTGTAGACATCTTTCGAGTGCAAGCTTCAGACAGGAAGGAAGCAATAGGAAGGACAGAGGAACTTCATCCTTCCCTCAGTCTGAAGGCAAAAGTGCTTTCCTGCCTATTGCACCACAAAAAAAAAAAAAAAATGAAGGAGAAACAAGAACAGTTGGTGTCACTGAAAATAATCAGCACTGAGTACYGGTACAGAGAGCCAAATGCCACACTTGCAGTAAAGCATTCCTGGCAAGCTGCAAAAAGCAAATCCAAACCCATGGTAGCAGTTTTACAGAGGAAACTATTTTGAAGAGCTGAAGAAGATAAGACTTAAAGTACACATTTCTCATCTCCTTTAATACCCTGTTTTGTGGTTTGTTTGTTTTTTTAATATATAGACATTGACATCTTATTTGTAAAATCCTCTCTTACAGATCTGATTTCTGCTCAGAGGGGTATTACAAAGAGACAGGTAACTCAGTACTTTATGAGAGTAGTCGAGACCATTTACATTTTGGAAAACAGTACCACACAGGGGATGAAACAGTTCTGCTGCCGGTCGCACAATGTGAAATCCAAAGGGCAGAGGGGTTTCTTCATCCTGTATGTGCCACTCAAGGCCTGTGTTGACTGTTTAAAGAGATSTGCAAGGAGATGAAGTTAGCCTGTGTCTAGGGGTGAATATGTCGATGATAGCAGGACAAGTGAATGTTTTCATCTGTTCTCTAATCATCAAGGCACAGCTACCAGTTTGCATAGACGTAAGTACCTGCATCACATCCTTATCATTGCTCCTATCACATGAGTCTCAAATCTACTGAAATGACAGCTCAAGGCTGATGTAGAAAATAGTAATTAAAGAGCCAACAGATGGGGGAATGAAATTCTTCTCTTTTTACGCATTTATATATATAGCTGTATAGACTTGTTACATTTAATATATTTTTATAAAAACAAACAAAAACACTTCTTGTTTTGTCAACCAAACATCAAAAAGTATTGCTGTGAATCAGGGTTTTACATAAAAGTAGCTTAGCCCACCCCTCTATGAGCTCTAATTAGAGATGTCTTTTCTTTAAAAGAGTAGATATAAAGTGGGGGAAGGAAGAAAGTGTCTGGACACGTACAGTATCTCAGTTGTCTGGTGACTGCGACAGGTGCATTTGTCAGGCCCCAGGGAGCAACTCTGTTAGATTCACTTTATTAATTGAGCAGATTATATGACTTAGAAGATCTATTCCTTTCTCTACTCCCCTACCCCCTTTTTTTTTTTTTTTTCTTTTTTTTTTTTCTCTTCTCTTTTTTAATGTTCTATGGCTAAGGCAGGGAAGGAGGAAGATAAACTTCTTTTCGGCTTTATCAAGCTATAATTAAGTTTGAAGGGAGTTAAAGATCCTACAGAAATGCAAAGGGCTTATAATACTGACAAGGTCAATTATCTCCTGATAAGTCCCGTGCGAGCAAGTATTAATAATATGAGTAATATTAATTGAATGTGAGTTTGAGTTTTAATTCTTATTTTAAAGTTTTCTTCTGCATGACTCKCACAGAATGACAGATGCAAGCCAGAGAATGGTTAAGCAGGTCYCCAGCCCTCTTGGGTTCCACGCAACTGTAAATAGTGAGGGTTCTTACAATATTTGCTGGTTATTGGGATGTCTAGAGTGAAGACTAAAAAAGCAGGAGAGGGAGGCTAGACAAACCCAGATAACTTATGATTTTGGATGCTTTCTTTGTTAAACTAATTCCAGCACATTTACTAAATGAGGAAGTTTACCAAAAGCCAGTGGAAGAGTAAAAGAACTGTCAGGTTCAAATGTCCCAAGGTTTGGCAAAGCCATGGATGTATCACTTGTGATGTCCTAAAGAATGACTGAAATAATTTGGTCAAACTTCCTACCTGGCACAGTCATTTGGGCCTCCCTAGGAAACTGCAGRTTGTTCAATAAGTAATGATGTTGCTACAGAGTTTGGGTTTTTTTTCTTGAAAGACTTCCATATGTGGAGCCTTCCAGTAGTGGATACAATGCACCTCTTCTGTGTTAAATGTGATTGAAATGCAGTTTCAAATTTTCTAGCCTGAGATGATCTGAAATTATAGATTTATTCAGTTTTGATTCACTGAGATAAATCCAAGTCCAATTTCATTTGAGCTGCATTACAAACTAAATAATAAGAGCTCCAGTGAAACCCAACATGATGTTAAGTACAACTCAGTCACTATGATCCAGACCTGCCTGTGGCAGCTTAGTCAAAATTATTTGCAATTTCATCAGATCAGTTTTCCTTGTCACCTCTTTAAGAGTTTCTTATATAGGACTGTTTGACTATCCATCAAGAGTGAGTTCTTTCCTTTTCCCTTTGATCTACCTATAATACTTCTCAGACTAAAACATAACTATAGGACTGAATYCTCCAATAATTCATCCCTTTATGTGGCCATTGACATCTGTCATATCTATAAAATAATTATTGAAAAAAATTAACTACCTTTCACAGATATAAGAAATACCATAAGAAGAGAGGCATCTAAAAAYTGGAGGGACCTCATAGGAAAATCCAACMMAGGACTGGTGCAGAATGAAGTAGTRGCTCTTGCTGGCAGTTTTGTCTAGCTCATATACTCTTCCAACTATTAATTAAAACTTAYATTCCAAAATTCCTAAGATTGTTTTTTTAGTTCAGGACGTTGCTAAAATATTAAATACATTTAATTCTGGCTGCAAATTATTTAGCAGCAAATATCCATTTATATACTTTTATGTTTTCTGTACTACATTTCCACATTCACAAAGAATTAATACTGCTAATTTCTTTACTTCTTTTAACCTGTTTCTTTTATGTTTTTATAGTCCACAAACTGCTAAGTTATCTCACTTTGGAGGTTTTCTTGAAAAAGCCCATGCTTTCCAAATGACCTAGCTCTGTCTTTTATTCTAGGTAGAATCAGAAGGCCTGAATGTGCTTAACCAGGCAAAAGCCAATATATTTAGCTTTTGCTCTAGAGAGAGTAGAGTAAATAACACAGATAGTTAGATTGCCCAATGCCACAAGCATGCATTTTTCATGGAAAATATGTGATCTAAGCACACAAGACATTGTGGATGTACAAAAAAAAAAAAAAAGAGAGAGTAATCCCAAGTCTCTGAAAGATGACAAAAAAATCCCTATTTAGATTCATAAAATGTACTCACTGGGTGGAGGTAAAGATTCATGGGGCATTGTGTGTACAATGCAGCACAAATATTGACTAGTAAAAAGACTGTTTACTGCAGAAGAGCTGGGAGGCTCATTAGTGGCATAACAGTACCATACGCTGGCCTCCTCCAGAGGCACAGAAGTTAGCAGCAATGAAAATGATGCCTGAGAAGGACGCTGCCATCTGTAAGTTTACACATTGGATGGCTTAGGGGGGAAAGAAAGGCATGGAATCGTGATGAAAGAGTTCCTAAGAAAGAGAAGCAAGCGCTTAGGAAATAGATGGAATATAATCAGAAAATTCTTTGTATTTTTGATAGAAGTATGGCAGTTAGCAAGAGAAAGAAATGGGATCTTTTTTGTTATTATGTTTTTGTTTTTAAATGCCATCCTTTTTATTTCCAACAGGAGTTGCAAAATATAAATTTATGTTTTGATAATGTGATCCTGGAATAAGAAAAGTATCCTAATGATTGTCTGGGCTATTTTCCCCAAAACTCCAACCTCTATGAATTGAGAAGTGTGATATAGTGAGTGACAAAAGTTTGGGGACATAATATTAARATTTGAAGGCTACAAGTCGTGTTCAATAAAAATATATCAAGAGGGATGAAATCTTTACAATTCACCAACACATTTTCCTCTACAATTGTCRAAGGGAAAGTAGCAGGGGTCTCAATCAAAACACATTGAAATATTCCATCAAACACACCTCTTCTAAATGTGGCTTGACAGTGCCTGCTTCCATTTCCCATTTTCCTCTTAAATGGGTGACACGTGTAAATGATGGGGTTTTTTTTTTGTAAATAGAGTAGTCTCTCTGGTCTTTAGCATCATGGTTCTATGCTTACACCCTTGGTCTCTCCTTTAACTGCTAATGCAGTCATATCCTATATACATTAATGCATTATATGAAAATGCTAATCAATGTCTGATCAGTTTTGTCCAGTCATTTTAACTTGTTAATTCCACACATGATTAGTTCATAGATGTACAAATATTTCTCTTAATAACTTTTCACACATGACTAAACCCACAAATCRCAAAGAGATTGGAAGATTATCATGCGTTTGCACAAGTGGATTTTTAAACTGTAGAATCCAGTTTTACGGAAATTTTCTAGGAAGTATTTTTCATTATGTTAATGGAACAACCTAAAATGACAGAAAAATGGACGGTAAAGGGGCACTTAGATATTTATAAAGATACAAACCTAAATCACTCAGACTAGCATGTGCTGCCATGTTAAAAAGGAGAGGAGGCCCATGTTAAAAAGGACAGGAGGCACCTAATATGGCACCTGAGATACCTGAAAGCAAAWTGGCAATCCTCTAAATCTATGTATAGATGCCATATAAGCAAACTGTCTCAAGTTCACCCATTTTTCACAATAAAGCAAACCCTTTAATAGTCCRAATCTCTTGTGGTAATGTTTAGGTGGCCATGACACAGGCTCCATGACACAAGAGGGCAGAGCTAGTCCACGGCTGTGGTCCTCTGACAGGGTTTTCCTTAGGAGCCCCTTAGTTAGCCATGCTCAGAGGTTCACAGCTCAGTCTAAYCTCTCTGCACCACAGCAAGTGACCATTTTGTAAGTCTAGCTGCAAGCGAGGATGAGCAAAGAGCAGTCTGTGACACTGTCCTCGTTTTCCAGGCACAACAACCCAAGTTTCACTCCCATCCTGAGAAAGGCCAAGAGGAATTCAGAAGAAAAACCTATAACCAGTAAACCTCACAACCTGTGTCAGCATGAAGCCTTGGTATTTAGAGTGTTTATATCTTCGTAAGTGCTTTGAAGAGGACTTTCATTTCATTAATTTGCCTACTCATCTTTTGAATCTATTTGTTAGAGATGGCATCCACACGTTGCTGTGGCAACAAGTTAATTAATTCTGTTTTATGTAAAAGTACTTTTTTTGTTTGCATTTAGACTTTCCCATCTAATAATTCCATTTGACTACCTGTAAATTTGTGCCATGAGAAACAATATTCATTTGCTAGTTTCCTTCATAAATTAGATACCTTTTCAAACCATTTTCAAATCATTTCAGACCTCCATCCAAGCTAAAGACCTTCAATCTATTTAATCTTCTCTTGTATTGGAGCAATTWCATAAATTCTACCATCCTTGCGTGTATCTTTCTGATGGCTGTTTTATTTTTTTGAGAAGCACCCCATATTTTTTTGAGAGTGTTTCATACAGGAAAATAAGGATATATTTTTGTTTTGATTATTTATTCCTTTCTCATTGATTGTGACGTACTGCTGCAGAAATACGAGCACAAGTGTCCTATTGTGGATGCATTTATGCCAGTATAAACTGTTTTGTGATACATGGGAACGGGAACAAGCCACATTACTATCAAGGAAAAGCATTATATGTGTCAAAGAGCATGCACTAAGAAGATTGTAAAGCATCAGTAATAACAATAATAGCAATGATCTCTCTTTGTCTGAAATAAGTTGTACCAATACTGTGCTTATATTCAATGCTCAGACCATCTACAAACCAGGGTCACACATGAAAATGTTTCAGTATCTGCYTGATTCAAAGCTTCTGAATATTTCTGCATATATTGTTTTCATTTTGCAGCATTACTTTTCATATGTGCAAATGCTTTGCTAGGTCAGGGCCCCAAGCATTTGAACAAATATTTATAAGATATTTCACAGAATTTTTCAGCTCTACTAGGAGCCAGATTCATTACACMCCTTCTTGTGCATATGCTAGAGGTGAGAACAGTCCCATGGTCTTACATTTCACAAAAAGAATTGGCTTCTGATTGGAACCAGGATCCTAAATTTTAAGTACATTAAGAATTCAGATCTATGTCTGATCTGTGCACAAAATAACCAAATTTATACTTGAATATACTTGAAATTGCAAAGCTTTTAACCCTTGTGGCTTAGTACACCGCTATAGTTGCCTGTGCAATKGATTACTTCTATAAATTGGATTCTGAAAATAAACACAATGTGCAGAGTTTATGGTTGTCTATCCTGGCTTTACCATTCTGAGTGAAGAAGCTTACTTTGGTCCAGTGTGATCCCAGTCCTGCATTCATTTTTTTTTCCGTCAATAAATTGGTTTTACACTGCCAAAGATCAAACTCATTCACAAATGCCACTTTSTTCTCAAGGAGATACCCTGCACTCGCATGATTGTGCTATAATCCCAAGTGGGATAAGTGCAAGAGGCCAAAATAGGCTCATTATGACAACTAGGTTCATGTGTTCAGTGATGCACTTAAGTTTTCTCTGCCTTTTCCAAGAAGTGAACTTAAGTCCACACTTAAGAACAAGCTAATATAGCACAGAAAGGGATTTGGAKACACAACTTTGAACTCCAGTTAGCACTTGAAATGTAGAGGAGATGGTTATCTGTATTATATTTCTTAGCAAATTATCCTTCTATGGGGAGATCTGGACCCATTCCCAATGTTTCTCTAAGCACTTGAAAAATTACAGAAGAATTACAGAAATATATGAGTATATACGTATCTTTACAGACAGAAGCCTACTTTTTCTGCATTCTTTTGGCTAATGTGAAGTGAAGCCCTGGCTCCTTTCCACTTATCCAAAACACAATGTGAGTACACAAAACTCCTTTCCACTTATCCAAAACACAATGTGGTCTTTTATCTGTCAAATGAACAGTTTAGATTTTAGCACCTATCTCCCTATGTGATTTCTCTATGAAGTTGATCATTCACTTCCCCTTCAATATTTTGAATATCTCCTCATRTTTGAGGTAACTAGCATTATTTGAAGTTTTTAAAGTTTTTTTGTTTCTTTGTTTTCTGATGTGTTTTTGCTATAGAGTGATATTAGCAAGATTTTATTTACTATTTTTTTCTAATTTCTTTATTGAAGATGGGTTTCATTGGGGCACAAACAGAAAACTCTTGAATCCAGTGCTCATGTGACTTTTCAGACATCATTAGCTTGTCCTCTTACTCATTAAAACAGACCTAGATGTTCTCTATCTAGTTTCCATGGATACGTTTATATAAACTTTCTTATTCTTGGTTTCTTTGGCCAGCAGCAATTCATAATACTCTATCTATTTATTTGTTAATTTATTTATTTTATTACTATTATTTATGAGCAAACGCTAACAGATTTTGCACTTTGTGGTTGCTGGGTTATTACAGAAAAGACATAATATCTTATTTCAGTAGAAAAGTGACCACGCTGATGATGAAAATTGTAAACAAAGACGTTGCTAGGTCTTAGCTGAGTGAAATGAAGGGATGGGAAGTGAGTTTTAAATCCTAAGAGTTCAGGAAATTTCTAGGTGATTTGAAGTGATCGAATGTCCCAAATTCTGGTTTCAAAACTGAGATGTCTGATATGACAGATCATGTTGCAAATGTGGTGAGACTTCTGGGACTGAACTATGGTATATAAGAAGCTTCTCTTCATCACCTATGGTTAATAAATATCCYCTCATTAACTCTCAGATATCTTATCTTTTGCTTCATTTTCTTATCCCCTTAAAAGGCAAAGTTCTACTCTTCTAATTTTCKTTAAGATGGTGGATGTTTTCTGTGAAGAAATGCACTTGTCATGCAACTTGTTTTTAGCCCCTTTGAAGTTACGATAATGAAACTGAAGTCTGATGACATTTACCAAGGGTAGACAGATACAGTAGATGGATGGACAGCCAGCCCTTACACAACTGCCTGCAGACTTTATTTTAGTAAACATAGAATYTGGAGCATGAGAAGTACATAGCAGCTGGCTTTCTCAGTGGATGACTTTCATGACAGAACAAGGAGGCAACAGGAGCAAGTCAGAAAGGAAAATACCTTCTCTTTGAAAAATAATACTATCAGTGCAACTTAACATTTATGACACAGACTGGACTGACAGCCCAAAAAGGAGAAATCTATTAACTCTGACAGTCCAACTATATTATAGACGTAGAGCTGTTGGAGGCACCAATTATAGTATGGGTGTCTCTTGATCCATTTGCTTACAAAACTGTTTTTAGTCTGCAGAATGGAAAAGAATTTCGCAAGGATTAGATTCAAGCATAACAAATTGAACACAACCAAACTTTAAGCTCAGTGATAGAGTTAAGGTTGTGTTTACAATCTTGTTCTGTTATAGATCTGTGATCTGTGTTCTGTAAGATCTGTGATGGATTTGATCACATTGGAACTGTGGTCCGTGCAGTGTTGATAAGCTCACTGACTATGATGAATCGACTATGATGAATCTTACATTAAAGCTCTTATTATTTTTGAAAATAAATGAAGACATAAAGGCTTTTTGTCTATAAGCAAGTCTCTTGGGCCAGCCAGTCATGGCAAACARTCCTTCAAATATAGATATTCTCTAAGTTTCTGTAACTTTGGTTTCTACTTTCYAAATTAACATTTTAGAAAGGAAAACATGTTGTATATTGGCAGGTTCTGATGCCCAACTGTAGTTTTCACATTTGTATATATATGGAAACTTCCCAAACTTTGAAGTGCATTCATATTCAAGATGTTGTTTTAACTCACTGTAACAAACTGATAAAGTTATCTTTTCACTTGCAGTATATTTATCACTCCTTAGTTGTCTCTTTTACATGATATTTACATGATATTTACATGATATTTACATGATATTTTACATGAAGGCTGGATACTGTAAAAACAGACATTAAATTTTCCTATTATCAATGATTTTCTAATGGAGTCACTTATAACAGCTCATTTTAAAAGAGTTTTTGAATGGAATTTTGTACTTAAACGTTAACTATTTGTCCTTATATAGGTTTACACATTTTCTGGAACTGTTATTTTTACCTGGCAATGAATTGTAAATGAACAGAAAAATATGATAGTGAAAAAAAATCTGTTTTCAAGTTRCTGATCCTAATGGCAAAGATAAGAACTCTTTGATGCTATATCTGTACCCTGTAATCTTCATTACCTGAATATAAAGATGAAAGATCAGATTCTGATGTTGGTCTTCTCAGTGAAGCTCCRTTGTTGTGCTCTTGGATAGCTCAGTATGGAAGAAAAACCCCCAACATCTTATTTTCTGTCTTATCTTTCCCTTAAGATTGCCTACAGTTTCAAAAAGAAGAAGATAATAACCTGGAATCCACTGCCTGTATCGTATTTGCTCTTTGCACAGAGACATATTTGAATTTTATGTAAGCCATCCCCATAGGGGAAAGTCCTGCTACCTGTTAGCACAGTGCCCGATTTTTCCAAAAATTAAATAAAATGCAATGTGTCTTTAATGCTGCTCACTGAATTACAAATTGGGAAGCTGGCACATCTCTCATTTTATTCATTCTAATTACAATTGCCCTGTCACTGAGATGCCAGTCTGACTAAGAGCAAATCAGGTAGTGACTCCCCAGGGTCTTCTTTGTAACAGGAAGGCTGTCTCTAGTGGCTTCAAAATGACAATTTCCTCTCTTTTCCTTCAAAGTGGAGTGTTTCCCCTGGACAGTTTCACATTTGATTATTTTCACTAGCCTCTCTGTCTTGAGTTGCTTGATTAGCATCTCAGTCACCTAAGAAATTAGACTAAAGTTTGTGCCTAGGAAGAAAAAAAGGAGCGAGAGAGAAAAATTTGCTGCCTTAAACTACATCACTTCTGGGAGTAAGGCTGGCTACTTGTTTGGAAAGTTTACTTGAAATATTTCTCTGCAGAAATTTTAAAGGGATAACCTATTTGTATCCCTATTTGAAAAAACATGTTTGTCATTGTGGCAAGTAGATTCAGAAGTTATTTCATAAACTCTAAGTATACAGAAATAGAATCTTTGGATCCTCTGTTGGAGAATATGCACCAACCACAGAGATATTTCTGTAGAAATCATTCTAAGTGAAAAGTAAAAGTGTGAAAAGAACCAAGATGTGATTGTTTGACATGATCCAAAGTCTAATTATGTTAATGGGAGAGATTCTACTGATTATAGTTTACTCCCTACTCCCAGAGAAAGCAAAGAGCCTTGGTTTTTTCATATTTCACATGAAAGGTCTGTGTGTGGGAAGCCACAGTTTATTTTAGGTACCTGGGGTACATGAGCCATGCTGAAGCAAAACTTGTGGTCCTGCCCGATCGATCTGGTCTAATCTGTCTGTCTCGGCTCTTTCAAACCTTGCTGTTACCTTAGTTCCCAAACATCAAATACAAGAAATAAGGTAGCATGAACATTGTCCAAAGAGACAGCAAATGATCCTCCCTTTTGTGAGTCTCTAGCATACCTGTGTTCCTCAGAGCTGTCTTTGTTACTTCCTTTTATGTAGCACAGCCAGGATGGAAATGAATCATTTGAGGAAAAGATAGGAGCTGGCCCCTTATCTTAAAATACCTTCTTTAATCATGATTTAGGGTGTGAATAGAAAATTTTCCTTGAATTCTAACAGTCTTTGAATTAGACTTGTAATCAATGACATGGTGTTTTTAAAATTTCTGTGCATTTCCTATCCCCACCTAAAAGACTTGCAAAAATAACCTGGAAGAAGTTGATATCATGGGGGGGGCGGGTCATTCTAAAGTGAAAGAGGGAATAATTTACAGTGTCCAATTGTACTTGATCAAATGATTACTGTCTTTCTATCTGCTTGCAAAATATTTCCACCTTTTATGGATTCATCTAAAATTCTGACACTCTGGTTAAAATGGAACTTATTACTGTCTTCTTATTCTGTTTTACTTGTGGAATSATTTGCAAGGCTTCTGTCAATGCTATTGCTTCTCTTTATTACAAATGCCACTTATTTGGGGGCAGATTTGATTTACATGGCTTGCCTAGTTATTTAATTTTCATTGGTGATTTTCACAAAAGAAATGAGAAAGTAGGGGGKTTTTTTTCTACTGATGCAGAATATATTAGATCAATGATATTTGGGTGAGATATTTTTATTTTATTTTTATGATTAGGTTCTCCTCAAATACATTATACATCTGGTTAGGCATTTAAAGAAATCTGAATCCATTTCTCCTGTGCTCAGCTCAGATCAAAATAATATTGTAGAAACCTGAACAGAAAACCAAATTGCTGAAAAGAACACCAGGAAGACAGAATAGCAACATCAACAGAAAACATACTTCGGAAAAGTGTCAGAAAATATTTCTGCTGCATCATCTTGGTTCTCACTGTAGAGAAAAAGTGTGGGGTCATGAAGAGAAACACACGGATGTGATATTTTACATGCCCTTTCCTTTGCGTCATGTAGCCTCATTCASATTTTAGAATCCCCAACTCACCTCCGCTCACAGGGAGTTGAACGTTTTTTTTTAAATTTTAATTATTAATATAATTCTATATAAATATCCTTTTTGCCTGAAATCATTTGTAGTTTGAGGTGGGTGAAATATATATATTTTCCTTTTTCTCCTTTCTACAGGGTTTTTGGCATTCTCACTTACCTATATCTAATAATATTCTCAACTGACATTTTTTAAAATAGTTTACAAATGAAACAAGCAAGGAAGTGGAAGTCTTATTGCTTAAGCATAACTATCTAGAACTTAGGTGTGCTATGCATAATATGGGTTTCTAAGGGGAATCTTTCAGAGTCAAAGGAGAGAGAAACATTTCCACTGAGTGAGTCATTTCAGCTGTTACAGAGAGATATCTTTGGCTGATTGGAAATCTGGCTACTCTTAAAAGAGCATGAAAAAGTATTCCCAGATGAAAAATATAATTAGTGCTTCAGATTGTCATGGATTAGATAGAACAGCACATATAGCCTGTGTATGCTACTGTAACACCTTAAAGTAAAAATGTATTTGTTGCAGTGATTTTTATTTAGGTTGAATTACAATAACACTAATGCTRAAGCACTTTGCCTGTAAAATAAGTACATCTTTATTTGTTGTTTAGTCAGAGAATGACCAGTTGCATGAAAYTCTGTGTCCTTTACTGTCCTCTGTATCGTCATTGCAGGAGGTTGTCCTCACACCTTGCTGCAGAAACATAATATTGTTAACCTTTTGCAGATGGGACAGGATATACAGATCCCTTGAATGGTGCTCAGTGAACTTGTACCTGAATAAAATCCAGATACATTAAACAYCAGTATTATACTCAATTCAGTAAATTATTCTTCCAGAGAAGTAGTCTCTTCTATTTTGTCTAGAAAACAGTGCTATCCTGCARGTAAGTTTAATATAAACCAGGGTGAAACACAGTTTTAAAAGCAAGTATTTTTTCTTAGGGCTCCTTTAGCCTGATCATCTTCTCATCTACTCCTCCTGTTTTCAATCTTTACTATAAACTAGTTTTTGGTCTAAGAAAATGGCTCTTGGGGAGTSTAAGATTGGCAGTGCAGTAGCATCCAGTTTACTAAGCTAACTTTCATCCTGCTGAAGAAAAAGACTGCCAGGTAATAGATTAATTTGTTTCTYTGAGTGATGCAAAATATGGTTCTGAATCTATCTCCTTTCTGAAAACTAAGTAAGAATACCGTCATTGATGTTACTTGACATAACTTGTGCTTTTGTGCCATTCATTTTAGAATGCCATTGTAAAAATTCCTCATTCTCATTAGCTGGTTGCTATGTGCTATGTCATTAGCTCACTATAGAGCCCCCATAATGTCCCATTATACTGTACTTTCAAGCTTTTGGCTGTTAATTAASCATGGAACATTCTCGTTTGTTACAGGGCTGAATTAAAGGAAGGAAAACTTAAATTATGAATAATACTGCTTAATAATAATAATAATAGGATTAATGGACACCCAACTATGTACATAATTAGCCTAATTCCAATGAGAGGGTGATGGTGAATGTTTTATCAGTGTCACCAAGACCCCGTAGTATAATTACAGACCTATTTGTTCAACGCTTTGTATGTGCTATTCATTATATTATGTGAAGAACTGCGGCTCTGTTTGGAAAAATAGAGAAGAAAATAATTTAGAACTGATTTAGATGGAATCTTTTATGTTCTGTTCCTTGGTTTGGTGTGAGGACTTTTTACCTACTTTATTGATTTGTTCCTGTTTTGATTTTTAATCAGGAATAAAAATATGAGCATAGTTTCTAGTAGTTTTCATAAGCAAAAGAAGTTATACTAATGACAGAACTAGCCTCCATCACTCCATCACAAAAGTAAGCCCAAAGAAAGGCTTCTAGACTAGAGTTAACTTATTCCTAGATTATTCCGATGGTGGTTTGACCAGGTCTTCTAACCTTCCACCCACCTCAGCACAGATGTGTATTATTCAGGGCAGCTATAAATCACAACAGAATAACAACTTGTTATTCTTGTTTCTGTTTAAATCTGCTTATCTGATCTTCTAAGGAAAATATTTTCATTATATTTTTACATTCTCCATTACATTTACTTTATATTTTCCAAGGTATCTCCCTATGCCATTACCCCTTTATATTATTGATTATTTGAGCTTATTTGGATACTGACCGCTTCTCAGTAGATATGACTGCTTAAATATAGACTTTTTTCCTTCTTTTCCTTTCTGCTGTGAAAAGTGCTACTGAATAACAGTTTAAGAACATAACAGTTTAGGTCTTTTGTAGGTCATCTAGTTCAATACCCTACTTAAAAGATGACCAGCTTACATCAGGATCTTAGATCTTCTCACAGTAAATCATCTTACACGGAATTGAAACAAAGTCCTGTAGATGGAAGAGAAACTGAATTCTAARAAGACAATGAGTAAACTATTTGTGCATCTATTTTAGTAAAAGCTGKGAAGAAAATGGTGTTTCCACTCCCAAAGCACTGTAATATTTTTGAAATCTTATTTTCCTTTACATTTTTTATTCTTTCCTGGAGTTACATATAAATGTAGTCGAGCTAACTTCTATTGAGGAAAGTTCAGGACAGACAAGGCCTATTCTTTTCTTGTGCATAGTTTTTGATAGGGAGTCAGTAACTCTGATTGGAAAGACTGAAAAAATATGTACCTGAAAATGAGCAACATCCTYATGGTTCTAATAGTCTGCAGTGGAGCAGCATCTGAGTTGAGATAGATGAGCTGATGAGAAATTTTGTCTACCTTGGATTCTGTAGTAGCCTTTTATTTTTGATTTTGGTGAGAATGAACATTTAAGACTGAAGAAGTCTTTGATAGTTTAATTTGCAGCAGAACTTTAAAGCCATTGGTTTGGATAAGTCCAAAATTTGCATTTCCTCATATTTTCCCCATCACTTCTATTTCAGCTCCCCATCCCTCTAAAATTTATAAAACAAAACCAAGTTGTTTCAAAATATTCCCAGAAAATTTTACTGCTTCCGCTCCAGAAGTGTCCTGGATTYGGATCAAACGTAGACTTAAACCAGTACACAGCCCACATAGTTAAAGCTATAATGTGTTTAATATTCTTATTTCATCTCACCTATCAGCTACTTCTCTGAATTTATTCAGTTTTATATTCTACTCCTTTGAAAGTAGTTCTGGAAGTGCATTTTAGGGTGACTAATGATACTAATGGTTGTCCTTAAGAATATCTTGTGGTTGGAAGGAAAATAGTTCACAGAGCATGCCTTGTTAATGGTGATAAGATTTTGCTTGGATGTCTTGTCAGGGAAGTTATGGGACACTGTTCAGAAGTCTTCCTCAGTTCACCCTAGATTCTGGTAATAGGAAATATCTTGAATGTGTACATATTGTGGAGAAATGTCAGAGATCTCTAAAAAACGGTAATGATCATCTGACCCTCTGTTGTGATTTTTCTATATATTCACCTCATATTCCAGTCTAAAACATGTCTGATTTTGTCCATCAGCCTGAAATCTGTAACTGCTTTCAACGACTCTCCTTCATTGTAAAAAATATTGCTTAGGATTATTGGCTTTTCTTGAGGGAGCTGATATAATTTCATTTTGTTTACAGTCTGTGTTTTTAACTGTGTTTTTAATTCTTTTCACTATCTAAGCATTTTTTAGATATATTTCTCTGATTTTTTTTTTAAGATCTTTGCAATTTAGTATATTCTGGAAAGTCAGGATTTTCAAGGTCTTCATCCTCACCCTAATCCAACAGCTCAGTGAACAAGGATAWAAGAGCTCGATTAAGGGAAGATCTAAGTTCTATGTTTTCCTTGTGTCTAGTAACAATTATTTATAGTAAGTGTTTATATTTTGGCATGATCATTATTATTAGTGTTGCTACATCCCCAAATACTGAAGAAATGATGCAGCAAAATGCAGTTTATTTGAATATTAAAATCGTGTATCCTTAATTCTTTGAAAAAGAGTGGTCAAGGGAATAGATAACCGTGACAAAAACATCCATTTAAATTCATGCAATAGATCTAAAACTACCAAAATTTATAGTGCTGTTCAGATTTGTCCTTTATTTATCATGATAATAACAGTAACTTATTTTTATAGGACAATGTTCTATGAAACAGGGTGAAATGAATAGGACAATAATCCTTGTCCTAATTTTTTAGTAACAGACCAAAGCAAACAGGCTTTCAAAGGATAAAATGTCCTTTTAAAATACATGCTTCTATCCTTCTCCTCTCCTCTACAACCTTCGCCTTCACAATTTTTCTGAAACCTTCTCTCTTCTTAGCATCCAGTAGCAGATGTCACTGCTGTGTTTTAGCTTTTCTGCTCTAATGGCTTCCTTACACTCCAGAGCAGGTTTCATTCCAAARTTGGCTCATGCACATGCTTCCTGTATGTGCTGGGTCCCTGATCTAGATAACAAGCCCCTCATCTAGAAGGAATGACTTGTTTTAGGAGTGTGTGCATGTGTGTATTCCCACATATACATAGAATGTAGACTTCCAACATGTAAATGGGGTCAAGGACTATAAGTGAGAGCAGCGAATATCATGCAATCAGCAAGGAATGTCTAAAATGGAGTTAAATAGAGTTAAATAGAACTTCTGTTTTGTTGGTTTGTCCAGTTTGCAGAGATTCAAAYTAGATGAAGAAGCCTGCACAGTTATCACAGAATCACAGGATGGTTAAGGTTGGAAGGGACCTCTAGAGATCGTCTAGTCCAGCCCCCCTGCACAGCTAGACACACGGCACAGAGTTGCATCCAGGCATCTTTTGAAGATGATCAGAATATCAGTAGCCTGGCTATCAAATTACTTAGCAATTATACAATCATCTTGGGTTCACCACTGTTCAGTATAAGCTAAAACAGGTATGTAACTGATTTAAGATCTTTGAATGCTGCTCATTTTCTTCTGAGAAAAGGTATGGTATTTCAGCTTCAAATGGAATTGAGAGCACTGCTGAGGTACCAGACGTCATTATTCCTCAAACCATGTTACAAGTAGCAGCTTCAAAATCAAGTTTGCAGTAGTAGCAACAATAACATAGCYATTCAAGCTATTCTCAGATTTCTTCCCTTGTGGGACAAAATATGGATATAAGTCAGGAGAATTATTTTGTTTGTTTTGATTTTTTAATATATTTATATATATAAAATTCTCCAGTTTGCTTGCAAGTAGCAACGATCACAGGTGTCTTCTAAGCGTTTAAGTAAATTCAGTCAGATYCTTCAGTCATAAGAACTGTAATAGGAAATAGTGTAGGGAAATAAGACTGCATAACTGCATATTCTGCAGTTGCATGGTGGAGGGAGGATAGTTGCTCAGTATACCTGGAAACCCAACTCTTTTACAAAATGCAAATTGTTCAAGCAAGATGATATCCAGCTGGCGGGTTGCTCAGAAGCAGTGGCAGAGAGTGTGCAGACTGCAGAACATTGAAACCAAATGTGGCYCTGAAGAGAGTAAGCCACATGGCTGTTTTGAGTAAAGAAAAGGGTAAAAAAGCTTTTGAGTAAAAAGTAGAGAGGAAGTAAGCAACAGAAGAGATGTCAGTAGTACATAATGCAAAATGAAGATGTAYATTGAAATTCAGTCTATGTTTTGTGACATTTTTGTTTATGAAGTATTCAAGAACTTTTTGTGATAGGATGAAAAAAAAGCCTTAACACTTTCAACACCCCTCCAATCCTCATCCTCAACAATATARAGAACATAGCTTTGAATGAGACCATGCTGATGCTTGTCTATCAGCTCTGTTAGCTAATAGCAGTAGCAAGCAATTACTACTTTAAAGGCATCAGGAAAAAAAAATTTTTTTTTAATTTTTTTTTTAAATCAACTCAGGATATTTCATTCCAGTACAGACCAATCAATTTATTTGGTATGATCATACTGAAATGAGAAACACTGATTTCTCTTGCCTTTTGCTATGGGAGGAATGGTGACTACCTGCCTTTCCTGTCCAACCAGGCTCTTTCAAYGGGTTCCATCTAGATGAAAAGCAGTTTCTCTCCACCTGAATTTCACTTGAAGGAGCAATACCTCTGAAATGTATGATGAGAATTATATTCTAACTAGGAGTTCAGTTGCAGTTGGAGACACAATTGCCTCAGATATATTAATTGGCGTTACAGAGGGCAGAACTAACCATGTGCATCCTAACTCCCAAAGGCATCACAGCAAATCAGATAGAACTACCTAACTACCTAACTAAACAAATATAGAGGATTTTGACCGCATATGACAAACTAAAAAAAAAAAAAAAAAATCTTAGCTACTGTATTTTACTACACACGACTTCACCTTTCTGTCTTTTTTAATTCCTAACATTTCTAAACCTACATACATACTTTTAAACACTTTTCAGYCTTTTTCAGTATTCATCTGTGACAAAACCAAAAATTCAGTTATCAAAATTTACTTCTAGGAGGATTTCTATCTTTTTCACTTCCTATAGTTATTTTTATACATAGACTTTAAAACAATTTGGTCCAGCTGTCATAGCAACACGACTCTCAAGCAGTGAAACATTAGGAGCTCTAGGTCTACAGCTGCAACTCTGATTCAAGGGAGTAACCCACCAATGACTGAAATGTGAAATTTCTTTTTTTAATGTAATTAACTTGTTTTGAAAGGCGTCTTTTCCCTAAGTCAGAAGGAACTGTCCAAAATTTACCCATCACAGTAACATTCTGACAAATAAATAAAAAAAAAAAACAGTGACTTTTAAAAAACGTTTATTTCTAATAAGACAAGGTGCTTTGTCTTGACCATATGGTTTAATTTTAATGACATGACACTTCAGAGAAATTRTTTGAACTGTTTTGGCAGGAGATGTGGGAGGGGTAAAAATAGCAGTGATCCTGCTGTTAGTAAAGTGTTTCAATTGGAAAATAAAAWGAAATGAAATTTTCTGACACAAAATTGTTCCATCATAAAAAGTTCCTTGCTCTAATGTAACTGCTCCTTAGAAGATGATTTCTTTTGAACAAAATGGGATTGATTAGRTGAATAATATTTCCTTATAATAATCAGATTTCCTAAGCAGATCCATTAACTCCATGTTCATACACAGCCTTTGACTTCCACTCTTCRCTACAGATTTCACTGTTTATGATGCATCTAGCAAAGCTCTGTCAAACTTTTCAATGTCTGTTTTGAAGCATCTTTACAGATCTCTGTATGCAGTAGCCATATGAGAATAATCATCTGCTTTCTTTATAGGGTAAGGAAAAGCAATTCTGGGATGAATCTCACAGTGCTAACTTCATATAGAAATACCTGATCCTCAGCAGAAAAGCAAGGAAGCCAGAAGCAATCATCCCATGGGAAGAATRTCAGCCACAGACTGCCATTTGGATCACACTGCTCTTTAACCTTATTATCTCTTATCACCTAATTGCTCATTAGCTAATAAAGTGCCATAATATCCTTGYTTTCAGTTTAATTCTATATTTCATTTATATACATTCATTTATAGTTGGCTTTAAGAAATACCTATGAGTTGGAAAGAATTTGCAAAGACCTTCTTGTTACTAGATTTTGGTCTGAACTGATTTTTTCTTTATTTTTTTTCCTTTTTCTTTTTTTTTTTTGTGAGGAGGAAGGGAGTGAAGATATGGATGATGGAAAAAAGCAGTCTTTTCATTTATATGATAATACATGTCTTTCATAGGCAGTGACAGGTCTACAATAGAATGTTATTAGTTAACCTCCTGTCTATAGAGATGCTTTGAATACAATTCTTTTCCAGTGTTATTAAGTTACCTCCTTTGTTAAGCAACCAGTTTTGGTCAGTCCCACAAAACACGCCTCAAATAAGGCATGACTGTACAATGGAACATTTCCTGTAAAGTTTAACAACGAAATAGTACATTTTCATATTTTAAATAGAGAAGATCATTAATAGCCTTAATTCGTTATCCAGGCATAGGAAAAAAAAAAAAAAAATCAAAGAGAGAGAATAAAAAGAAACTTTTAAGGACATTCATAATAGTTCTTTTTTTCTCCAAAGGAAATCACAAGGGGTAACATTCATCTCACTTGGTTCTAGCTACCTGAATGTTAACCTTTTAGCTTAATCTGTCATCTAGATAGTTTGTGTGTCAATGGAAAGAGATGCCTAAAGATGGTGATTCATCCCATCTTTACAGATCTTAGGAAGGGATGAATCACASAGAACTTCCTGTATTTTACTGTTGATGACGGAGTGAAACTGAGCATTCAGTTCTGACAGCATACATAAAGCTGTTTTAGGTAGATGAGATAAATCCCACCTCTAATATGATGAAAAGCAAAAAGGAATTCTCTGAGTAGTGCTTTCTTATTTCCACTATAAGCACTGGCCTTGTGAGGGAAGAAAAGGTAAGATCTTACCTCAAGGTTCTGAGTATTGAAGGCCTAGTGATCGCAAGATCTCTGCTCAGCTTTTTGCTGATATCAAGGAATTAAAAAAAAAAAAAAAAAAAAAAGTCACTATTTAATAAATCTCTCAGGAGAAGGATGGTATCCTCTTATAAAACTGTACTGCTGATGTTCAGAAAAATAGTCACTGGACCACACCGCCTCATTCCTAGGGACTGTGGCAGGCAGCTCTTTTTAATTGCATAAAAAGTCAAGAGAAATTCAAAATAATAAGGAAACGTTTAGCCCTGGAAATATTGTGCATGCATAACTCCTTGTGTGGCTAAAATCAAGTATCAATGGAGTTAGCTAGAATATGCTTCATCATTAAAGTCTTGCTTCAGAAACTGCACAATGACAGCTAAAACTTTTTTCTTTTTTTTTTTTTTCTTTTTTTTTTATTTGAATGCTCGGAAGAGATAAGAAAGCCAGAAGAAGAACAGATGTGTTAGAAGTGTGAAATGGATTAACATCAAAGCCCCCTGGGAAAATCTGAAACATGAAATGAAGGATCCTGAATGACAAGAGCTATTCAGAATGCATTAAAAGCTCTGCAGTGCGTTTTGGTGCTGTCTGTGTGAGCAACGTGAGGCCCTGTGTGCTAGGGAGAGATGCTGATAACGAAAGCTCTGTGAACTTTGGGGAAATTCAGTTCATCGCTGAGAACTCACCTTGTGGCGCAATTTGAATGAGACAGAAAAAACACCCAAACTGATGATTGCCAGTATTTGTTGGCCATAGTGATATGAAATGAAGAGATAACTTGAGGCTTGAACTAATAAGGCTATAGGTGAACCAGTAATGATTTAAAAAATAATGCCTATCTTACTTACATATTCTTTGAGTGTTTACAGCAYTCTATTAATATTAATGAGTTGACASATTAGGCATGGACAGCATATTTTGATATATTTAAAATTAAAGAAGGCAGAGGAGAAAACATGATGCAAGAGATATCTTCTAAATTTCTTGATCTTTTACTCAGATTCTTCAGAAGCAGATTATTTTTAGCTTAGACATATTTAAATACATAAACAGCTTCTGARCTGCAAACCCTGATATCCCTACAGTTATTGATGAAAACGAATTACGGATATTTGTAATGTGAAGGAGAATGCCTGGGCTGCTACTTAGTTTTGCTTCATCTGAGCTCTATGAAAGTCAAAGGGAGTTTGTCAAATAACACAGAACGTATATCAGGAKTTATTCCCTGTTTTAGCTCAGACTGAACTTACTACAATTCAAAAACCTAAATATCATAGCAGGCATTTTGGACAAGCACAACACCATGACAAGCGCAGCAGAAAGGAGTCTTTCAGAAGTTTGTAGTGGACTTCTGATGAAGAGTCARAAGAACTTACAGTTAAAAACTGCCCAGAGTAATTACCAGCACTTCATACAGGATGAATTGTATTCATTCTTGACTATTTCTCTTGTACAGGCATCATCATGACCTGAGCGAAAATCTCAAGCTTTTAAGTTTTGTTCCAAGTGGTGCTTTCATACCACTGCTGATACAGAGCAAAGGTGATTTAAGCCAGACAACTTCCCTCAATAAGGCCTGCTTGAAAATGAAACAAAACAAAATGAAAATAAACAAACAAAAAAAACTTTCTCATTCTCTGAGAAAAAGGCCAGTCTTTAGAGATTAGCATCCTCTTGGTGCAAAAGTTTCCCTTTGTATTGATCTCTGCCACTTTGGAGACAGGTGCATCAGGGTCTGATACAACTGAATTCATGAAGCAGACAGTTCCATATTCTTTTAGCCTTGTCTGATAGGTAAATTTGTATATTGTCCAAAATATGTCATGAGCTTTAGAGAATTTCCAGGCTTACTTGTGTATACTATCAACAAAACCCTATTACTCATAGACTGAGGTACATCCACTGCATCTGCCGTACATATAATTGACTGATACTTTCAAGCTTCTTTTCTGCTGCCTTTTTTTTTTTTTTTCTTCTGAAATGGCAAGGGATTAACTAGAAAATGACATAACTTTCTTTTACTCTGTATGGGTAAAGCCTTTAAAAATGTAACCAGAGGACTACTCATTTTGGTGCTCTTAAAATAAAATAACATTCTTCAGACTGAAAGTTTTATAGTTAGAAGAATCTATTCTAACAGAATATATTAGTTTGTAAATCAATATTCCCTGTTGATTAATTTCCTAATAAAAAGCGTAAATGTTTTTACTCTCTGTTCTACTGAATTCAGTTGTATTATTTTACTAAACAACATGAACCTGTTTCTTCCAGTCTTACTCATGTTCTCTACTTACTAATTCAAATAAATAATCCCATTATATACTCAGCATAACAACTATTAAATTAGCATTTTCTGAATGTGTATTCCACTGTAGCAAATTTTTGGCACAGACTGAAGTTAACATTTCCAATATCATGTGCTAGAGTTAGATACACAGGGAGATGTAGATCTTTCTTAATTTTAGAGTTACATAGCTGAACAAGTCATCTTTGTTTCCCTTTATACTCAACAGAGAAGAATAAAMTCTTCTAGAGAAATACATGTCTGACATTTTAAGCATCTATTTTAGCGTGAAATGAGTCACAAACTAGAAAATTCAATTCCTATCCATGAAATAAACAGAGAGTGTCTAATTTAGCTGAGGCCACCTGAAAAGTAGAGGTCAGTTTCTAAAAATTTCTCCTTGTGACCAGTATTTTTAATGGAATTTAGTCTTTCCGCCTAGTTTTAGTGCCAGAAATTTGGATTATACTTCATGTAATGCAATTTCAGTTTCACTTAATTCATGACAGAATATAGAAGTCTTCCTTGGATTACATATTAAGACACACTTTGTAGGCTAAAGAGTAATTTTAATATCTATGAGTTAGTAAATATCATCCATGAATTTCAAATTAAGTGTTTACTTACTATGGTTCAGTTGGTAGGTTCACTAGTACTAGGTTCTCCTAGTAAGAGCTATTTCAGTTTCAAATCTTTCTGAAATCTGAGATCATAGAATCACAGAATGGTTAAGGTTGGAAGGGACTTTTCTAGAGATCATCTAGTCCAAACCCCTTGTACATGAAGGGTCACCTAGACCATGAGACACAAGGTGAAATCCAGGCGAGTTTGGAAGCTCTCCAGAGAAGGAGAATCCACCACTTCTCTGGGCAACCTGTTCCAGGGCTCTGTCACCCTCACTGTTAATAATTTTTTCCTTAAATTCCTRTGGAACTTTTGGTGCTTCAGCTAGTGGCCATTTCCTATAGTCCTATCGCTGGCCACCACTGAGAAGAGGCCAGTCCCATCCTCCTCCCTCCCTCCCTTGAGGTAATTATACACATTGGTCAGGTCCCCTCTCAGGCTGAAGAGGCCCAGCTCCCTCAGCCTTTCCTCATAGGGCAGATGTTCCCGGCCCCTGATCAACCTCGTAGCCCTGCGCTGGACTCTCTCTAGCAGCTCCACATCCCTCCTGCACTGGGGAGCCCAGAACTGAACGCAGTATTCGAGATGTGGCCTCACCAGGACTGAGGGGGCAGAATCACCTCCCTCRACCTGCTGGAAATGCTCTTCCTAACGCACCCCAGGATCCCATTGGTCTTCTTGGCCATGAGGGCACACTMAGCACRACTTCAAATAGATASAAGAATTGACTGTTTTTGAATATGGAGATCCAGTTCTTCAATCCAGACAGAGAAAACAGAACTAATACACTTTTTACACATACCGGGTAAATTATAAAATAATTAGGCATGTTTCAGTTTAAATAACATGAAAAAAATCCTTTAATTAAGATTCTTAATTAATAGTTGAAAGATTAATCAATCAATAATTATAACTATCATTATAGGGTGTAATTGTGCTTAATTGGAGGGGCTGATTAATTATCAGAATAAACCTTTCAAATTTTCACACTTGAAAATGGTGGGAAGTGATGGATTCAAGCCCATAGAGTTAAAATCCAAGAATCAAAAACCCAAGGAGTGTAGCAGATGAATGTTCAGCTGCTAGGCCACAAAACAGAAAGCATGTAATTGAAGTACGTGAATGATGGTCATTGTTAGACACGTACGCTATTGTATTACTAATGTATATGTAGTTGTGATTAGTGTGAGCAAAATATCCTTCAGAAGAGGATAAGTAATATCATTTCTGAAACTTGTTGTTCTTGTTTTAGGCAGCCCAAATTCAATTTTTGGATACATATWAGCACACTTCTGAAACTCTCTGTTTGGCTCCTCTTGTCTTCTTATAATTCAAAAAGAATTTGGAGTCGTAACTTTGAGTARGGCAAAAACAATACTATATAATACGTAACGTATTATTTATGTTATTCCGTACATAGGTGCATAATGCACCCTGGCTCTCTTAAGTCTGTGGCAATTCAGTGTTGAAGGTGTCCTTTGCTCCAGTGCTTGATGGTCTTGTTCTAGCAGCAAAAATTCACAGAGAACGCTAATAGAGCCAGGCAAGCTTTAAAACACATTTAACAGCTGCAATTTACTTACTTCGGCTTCGGCTTCTGCTGCTKCTTTTTGCATTCAGCAGCCCACAACTTAGTGCATTCGCTGGGGTTTCCTTCTTCAGTCCAGGTGTAGTGTTTTGACCTCGCACTCCTACCAGGGGTGCTTACAGCAAATAAGAACTGCACAGCTCARTTAAGTGTCCTGGGAGTAGTGCAGAGGGATGTGCCTGTGCACCCTAGGTACTGGGGGCTTAGCCACGAAAGAGCCAAGGGGCCTTCTGCTTTCTCTTCCAGCGGTAGTTTAAGCTTTGTATTTTTTTTTTTCCTTTTCTTAATAATGTTTAATGTCTAGTACTATTGAGTTAATCTGCTTAGTCATTTGTGGATGAAGAAAAAAGTGGCAACATGAAAATTTTAAACTATTAAGTGCGGCTTTAATTTCAACAGTATCCTTTATTCCCCATTTAGCCATAGAGAATTTTTATAAAGAAAATACCTTATTTCAACTCACTTAAACACTGTGTTAAAGATAGTAATAAGTGTTCTTTGGAATGGAAAAGCAAAAATCCATTACATAATTTAGATGAGATGGGCCAGGATTGCTGTTGTTGATAATCTGCTTCCTTCAAGAAAAAGCAAGGCAAATGCCTTAAAAAAGAAGGGAAAAGAGACTAAAAGGAGATAAGCAAGGAAAAAAAAATCAAAATTAGAAAATTCAGCTTCTCCTTCTGTTGCTGATTACTTTCCAGCCTGTTGCTAGAGGAAGATGATCACAACATACGTTCCTATTAGCACTCAAAAGATCTGGTACTAGTGTCAGGCTGTTAAAGATGTTGCTTTACCTGCGTCTTTGGACACCAGCTCACAGCAGTGTTGCAAAAKAAATTATCTTGCCTTCCATGCTGTTCTTAAACAGAAGGTTAAGGCTATCTCACAGGACAGAGAAAGTAAAGGGGAAAAAAGTAAAAGGAATAGGACAAAGAAATTAATGAGTGAAAGCAGAAATTCAGCTTGCACGCATTCGGGACTTAGGTGAAACTGCTAATGGAKTGCTCCCTGTGGCCTTTCCTCCGACCTGGTCTGGACAGGTTTTCTGTCAAAGAAAGCAAAATGGTGTCACAACAAATCTCCGAGTCTCAGAAGTGAGGGCTGCTGGATTGCTGTGSTAAGTCACAGGCTTTGCAGCCACTTGCTTTTTTGTTGTTGTGGGGTGAGATGCAACACTTCAACCTTCAGGACGGTCACTCTGGCACCTCTCAAGAGTGCAACATTTATCAAATGTCTTTTTGAAAGTTCTCTGTATAATTGCAGTACAAGGTGGGTTTCATTATAATCACTCTGAAATCATGATACACACTTACTCATCCTGTAACACATAGTCAAAGTCAACCTTCCTTTGGCAAAGATAATTGGATTAGACCCTTACAGCTTGATCTTGCAAAGTGCTAAGAACTCAGGTGATAACTGAGCAGAAGATTTAATCGGTAGTTCAAATTTAATCACGGTCCTTTGGATTTCAGTGAAAGCATGCAAATTTACTGTAGCTCAGACACTGGTATTCTTTAGACTAGAAAACAATCTAAACCTTATTCTTCATTGCAGTACACAGCTATAGAAAAGCGTGAGCTTTTAGAAATAAAAGAAACTAAAATTCTTAGCTCCAGTCTGACTCACAAAGCCATGCCTTTAKTTAATCCTAATATATTAGTACCACTATTGGTGCTAATTGGTACCTAGGTCCATAGCGTTAAACTCTTTTAGCTTCCAGGAGTGGGTGATCTCTCCTGAACTGCTATTTGAAATGCCTTTACCAAATAAATAGTCCTGAAGAGTGACCAGGAACGTCAGGAATTTACTCTTTAGTTAAAACCATACAAACACTGTTAACACAGTTGCACCGTATTTGAGCTCTGGTATCTGAGAATGTTCCTAAGCACTGATTAGTTTATTGTCATAAATACCACCTTAGACTAGTCTGAGCACTGTAGAAGAAACTGGTCAGACAGCTGCTGAGAACAAGAACTTAAAGATTAAAATATATCTGAAGCTGTTTAAAATAASCTTCACTGATAGGAACTATGGAATTGCTGAGAACTTCTGTTTTATATTTGCCTCTTTGGGAATTTCAGAGCTTGTGTCGTCATGGCACAAACAAGACAACAAGTTGTTGTGGACAGAGACAGGATGAATTTCAGGGATGTTCTAAAACTGAGCGAGTCTGCAAGTTCTGTCCCAGCTCTGTGGTAGTAAAGCCAAAAAGGTGGAAAGAGGCACAGCAATGAGGCATCTCCCTTCCTCACACTGTCCTTTCCAGGAACATCTGACTGAAGCAGATAGAATTCAGCCCTAACGATCTTGCTAAAGTACAATCTCTACTATCCTGAGGCACTTGTGTCCTATTTCAGGTAAACTTAGACCATGTGCTAGATCTGCATTGCTAATATGACAGACTGTGTTAGACTAATGCCTTATCTGAGTGCTCCCAGTGCCTTTTCAGATATGTATTACTCAAGATAGTATTTGAATAGAAATAGGCCTTTAGATTATGGGAATTCTGTCCAACTGCTACGTTCAGAGAGGTAAGCAAATATCCTTTATTTAATTTTTCTTGGTTTACCCAGACAGAAACTGACTTAGCCTCCATCTTTTACACTTTGTATCTAAAGTGATGAATATGAAACCTTCAGATTCTGGATCTAAAATTGAATCACTTTTAACAAAAAAGGAAAGCCAACTGTAGCTGTGAATTAGTCACCCAGGCTTTTGGTTTCTGCAAGGCTCATGTGTAAAGAGGTACCATCAGCGTCTTATGAAAAGCTCAATCCAATAGGCACACTCAGACCAGCCATGCACAGAAGATCAAATTTGTGAATCCCACTGGGGGTTGCCTTTAACTAGGCACTGAAGAGTTCCATATTTTGGTTATTTATGGCATGTTTAGTGGTATAAATGTATGTATCTAGGGAAATTTAGTCAAAAAAAAAAAAAGAAAAAAAAAAAAAAAGGAAATAAAGATAAAAGGATTCTTGGCCTAGAGATCACTCCAAGAGAAGATGAYTTGGAATCAGGATAATGAAGATGTAGTTTCCACTCGAAGTGGCAGTCGGTCCATCATGTAAATCCCTTTCTGTATCTGCCTTTTAATTTCACTAGTTTTCAGTTTCCCATCTGGAAAATGGGAGTATAGTACTTGCTTTCTTTCATCCTTTGTCTATTAAGAAAAAAAGTCACACAAGAGAGTGCTGTGTTTTGCTGCATCTTATAAATGAAATGCTGATCCCTACTGGGGTCCCTGGGCACTGCTGCTGTATAAGTAAATTCATAGCTGTGGTTGTCACAATRGGAGAATATTGACTGCAGGTGAGGAATAGGTAGCCAAAGCAGATTAACTCTTAAGCAGCAAGAATCCTGTTTTCCAGTTCTTTGTAATAAGGAAAAAATACAGAGGAAAAAAAAATATATATAACACATAAGATGAATCATTTCTAAAGGGAATGGTTTTGAAAATTTCTCCACAGTGCATCAGCAGCCTGTCTGCAAGTATCAATTTTTTTTTTGCCTCCTTTACACATTTTTTTTAGCAAATTCCATGTCAGTGAAAGATACAGGATTGACATTCTTAAATCTCCCTTTTATCCATAGAAAAGATAAAGCATAGTCAGAAAACATGCAGGTTTCCTCAGATTTTCAGGCCAATATGCCTTCATTTGACCTGAAGGGACATCTCTAAGGGACAAAAAAGTAGTTTAGTCACCATTCCCATTTTATCCTTGGCCTTGATGCTGAAGTTGTTATCCTGAGAGTTGAGTGAGGTACTTAAGTATGATATGGGCACCTGTTCACTCTACGGATGCTATCCAACTCATTTCAGAAGGGCCMATATGCAGTCTTCAGATGAAAACCTCTTATAGGCCATTCCAAAGAGAATACAGTTTCGCATTCATTATAGCCTGAAACTGTAAACCYTGATTTAGGGGGCTCTACAGACCAGTGTCAGACTCCTGAAGTTACTCAGCCATCCATAACATTGGTACCTTGACCCAACTTACCTCTGTAAGATATTTTCTAAGGGGCATAGATGATTTTTTTTTTTTTTTGAGAAGGCCACCAGCTCTGACTGCTGCCACCGTAATATGGTCACTAAATTCCCAAAGACAATATTACTGCAAATCACCTCAAATGTGCTGCAGGCGGTAGAATGATCCCATAATCAAAGAGCTAGGTCTTTGAGGACAAGTTTAATTACTTTAATCTATACAGCCTGGAAAACATAATGGTTAATGGAGTAATCTACCGAAGTATGTGGAATTTTAAATAGTATAGACTATGCCACTGTGTGACACTACTCTCAGCACAGCAGAGATGATAAAACCAAGAGCATAAATGGTGACTGTAGAAAGGCTTAGATGTTCATAAATCAATAATTGATAAAATGTACTCTTGTGTAACTAAGTAGAATTTTATGTTGCAGGTAGAATAAACTGATTACATGATACTATAGTGCTCAGTGGAATTATGGAATGAGCTTCATTCATTCACTCTAATTGCTGCATATTTGTATACAAATGGTTGGAATGGTTCTATCACTTTTGTAGCCTATAAAACTGCAAGAAAATCCTGCTCTTTGAGTCCACAGATGAAAGCCAGGATATTTTCCCAGCATGGGGCATGTATGAGTAGATGCATAGAGGTTGATGTTCTCGATACATCTGGCCATTAAAGATTTCAAAGCACTTTTCTCATGGGTAGAGKTGTTAACCCCCCTGTATTGGCTAGCATCCAATCTGGGTAACAAGCCACCTGGACCAGATGCTGAGGGAACTTAAGGACAAAGTGGTTGSGCTGCTAACAAAAATGTACAATCGCTCATTAACATCGTCCACTGGAGATGTTATATCTGTCTTTTAAAAAGACATTAGGGATGATCCTGGGAATTACACACCAGTGAGCTTTACTTKTACAAATGGACTGTAATGATAATTAAAAGTAGGATTATGAAGAAGAAAAAAAAAAGATAATAGATAAGCATGATATCTTACAGACAAGGAAATGTGTGTTGTGTAAAGGAAAATCAAGCTTCTTTAATTTACTAGAAGACTTTGGAAGTATCCATAAAAATATTGGAAGTGTCCAATAAAAATATTGAATAAAGTGTCCAAATAAATGTTGCATAAAGAAAAACTGGCTGCCAAACTTCTAGAACTTTCAAGAAGCTTTTGAAAAATTCACTCAGAAAAGTCTGCTAAGGAAATTAAGCCACTGTGGAAAAAGAGGGAAAACACATTACAATKGGGCAAAGACTAGCTAAGCATAATGCAAAGAAAGGGAGTAAATGATTCACTTTGAGCAGGATTCTGCATAACTATTTGATGTTTGTTTTGTTTTCTGTAGGTTTTGTTGTATTTGTAGGGAGGACTTTTTGGTGGCTAAGTGCAAAAGTGCTTTTTAGAAAATGTTATTTATAATGAAGTATAAATTATCTGAATAATATTCTGTTTGAGATATGAACATTTTCAAAAAAGGAAARCTAGATTTAAAAATGTGTATATCCACTGAAAAAATCACATACACAACAGCCATGATTTTAAATATCCTTTTCACAGAAACACAGGATCACAGAATCATTGAGGTTGGAAGGCATCTCTAGAGATCATCTTCCATTTTAAAGCTACTTGTTGATGGCAACAGACATTTTTTACTAGATGACTCACATGGTCCTATCCAGGTTTCGTGTTTGCTAAAGTGAGAGACAGAGCAGTCTAGATTTAGATGCAGGTCTAAGAGTCAGAAAACTGAAATCTATTCTTGACASTGCTGTGCAGGATCTGCAAACCATAGTCCCTCACCAAGTTGGATTTAAGGTGTCATTCCCTCCACATCCCTTCAATCCTTTGTAAGAACTGATGAAAGACTTCCAAAGTTGTGAATTATTCTTGTGGGAGATTGGAGACTTTTGTTTGTTTGTTTGTTTTTAATTCAGATTCAATTGTTTCTTCCAAAGCCCTKTCCAGTACTTTGCAAAGTGGTACTGTGTTACATAAAGCTACAACTACCTTTGCTTTCTCTCACATGTGTCTACCCTCTGGGTTGCCTATCTGCACATTTCTAAGGTGTTTGTTGCAAAATAAGAACAGGAATAGAAAGGTGACGTGGTCTCTCTCGTACCACACAGAAAATGTTCCAGCGATCTTTTTTTCACACCTTGTAGAATTTCAATTCTCCCTTTAAAAYGTGAATTAAACAGCATTGCCAAAAACATATGCTTCTGTGTCAAACATTTCACTTATTGAGGAATCCAGAGGCAGCTGGAGAGTTCCTACTGCCAAAGTGACTTCAGCAATTGTCTCTTTCACTTTTAATTGGGAACATGTTCGTTTCAGCCATAGGTGTGGATAACCAATATGTAGCAGTGTTAATTTCCCTCACCATTCAATGTACACATTTCCTAAGYGACCATTCTTAAATAGCTGGAGAAAAATGATCGTAAAGAATTGCCAATGTGGCCTGTGTTCATATAAGGCTGTAGTTTTCCATGGCACATACATAATCTGCTAATTAAAGATGGGAATGGTCAACATGAGATGGGACATGAGCAGACTCTTGGTTTTTCTGCAATGAGCTACACCAGAGGGTAGCAGATGGGTGAAAGGTGCTGTACAGGCAAACGTGCAACTCATGGACGTCACAGTGGGTTRCCAAAGCCTTCCTGTTAAATTAGATTTTACTGTTAGAAAGCAATGATGCCAATACGTGTTGCCTTGTGGGCATTTCCTGTGCTCCATCTGGTACGTAGATGTTCTTCCTCCCTTGCATYGCTCTACACTTCTCCAGACTGTTTAGGTACAAAGTTTTCTGYTCCAGTGAAATGCTGAATCTTCTAAGGGTCTTACTTAAACGCAAAAGCCAACAGATCAGATCTCGTCGTTTTCACACCTCTTCCATTTCCAGCCATAGTTTCTATGGAAGTGGCTGTGGACCTCCTTAGCAAAGCTCTCTTGCTTTTTCTCCCTCTTTAACAGCGGATTTTTGAATCAGCTTTGAACAGTTTTGAATCTTAGGTTTGCTCATGCTGAAGAAAAAAAAATAAAAAGACTAGATTCTATAACTGTAATATCAAAACCAGTCCATATCAGGCACTTCAAAGAAAGAGAAAACAGAAGCAAACAAACAAACAAAATTCAATACATATTGATGGACTGACTTTTTTTTCCACATCCTCCTGGCCTTTGAAACTTAAAAGATGGATTAAACCTGAAGATTGAAGCTGATCACATAGCTGTACTTTGTCAAGCAGCACTCGTCTGTGGATGCCATGGGCTTGGCACTTGATTCTTTACAATGAGTTACAGATGTCAGCTGAAGACTGTCAGTATCAGCAGGAGTAGGCAAGTACTTCTGAAAAACTTACTGGATGTTAACATACATGAAGAACTCATGATTTSACCTTTCTTTCAGTCATTACTTCGGATGGAGGTGTTAAACCACTCTTGTCTTTAGCATTGGGCACTCTGTAGAAATTCAGAGTCCCTCTCTTTTATTGCTAGTTCCATCTTTTCCTTCTTACTGACTATTGTTTTTGAAGTAAGTTTTTTTTTCTCACTTTTTTTTAAGGTGCATTCTTAGTGCCTGCAAGTATGTGTGTGCATGTGTGAGTATGTGTGTGTGAATTCAGAACTGCTTGAGAGGGGGAGCCCTGAATCTGCTATGTGGACGAGGGACTCTGGATAGTTTATTATTATTTCTGCATGTTTTAGTCTAATTATGAAGAGCAATTTACAGATACAGAATAGAAGAAGAAACAAACCACTTCAAAACAGCTTTGAGATGTTACTGGGAAGAAAAAGCATAAAAAGAGAACAGAGAACAAGGAGTATAAAGATGAAAATGTATTGGACAGTAGAGCTCTTGATATCTCTCATAGAAGGTCTTGTTTCAATTTCAAGGCCTGAATTCACTTCTGAGCAGGTGTCCACTGCTCAGAAATGCGCCTCGATGCCTCCAATAGACATGGGTAACATGTTTTGTTGTTGCCACTTACATTTCTTTTTAAAGTTAGGATGGGTTTGCTAATGAATATTCTGCTTGTCTGTTTTTCTTGGCATTCAGGAAATCTCACTGCACGAGAACACTCACAATCCCTGCCCCTTATCTGCGAGCCCCCCATGCACACGCTCTCCTGCAACCAGATGGATTGGGCTCTTTGTAAGGCGCCAGTCCTGGATGCAGAAGCGAGCGAGGGATGTTGCCATCTAGTGGATTTCTATCCAAAAGGAAGGCAGACTGTCTATCCGCGGCTGCTAAGAAAATTCTGTGTTAGATTGGGATCTATAGAGGCACATTTGAGGGAGAAAAGKAAAAAAAAAAAMCCATAAAAATAACTGCATGAAAGCMCAGCTTTCTGTGAGCCTATATGGAACATTTATCTTTGCACTCAAGCTCTGTCTGAATTGCATCTGTTTAACAACATGCCTTTATAAAGCAGAGATCTTGAAAACCCCCAAGTCCTGCTTCTCCTTGATAGGGTTCAGGACCCCTAACATTACCCTCCTGGCAGGTCCAGGTGTGCGGCTGCAAAAACGATGAAGGGTGAAATTCTGCTTGCTGCTCCCCAAAACTTCCTCCTGCTTTTGCTGGCAGCAGAGCTGAGCCACCTTTTCTATTGTTTCATCTTAACACTAAAACCTTGGGCACAGAGGGAATTTTGCCGTTAAACAGAGGAGAGTTACTCGCACACAGGCAGCTGGTGCGATCTCCTCCGCCGGCCCCACGGAAATTAGGTATTAAAGAGCAATGATAATAATAATAATAAAATTAGCCCTCTCTTCCTGCAGCYGCCTCCATTTGCGGGCGTTCCGCCGGGAGCCGCTTGCCCGGGATGCGGCGCTGGCCGAGCAGCAGCTGCTCGGAGCCGCGGCGTTACGGGGAATTAGCCGAAAGTTTATTCTTAGCTCTTCCGCTCGGCTCCAGCAGCACGTTCGACAGCTTGTGCGTTTGGTGATGCCTCCTTTCGTTGCCATGGCAATCGCTAAAACTTAAGGTGTTTGTGTGTGTGTGACTACCCCAGCCCCGAAGGCTGCAGGCTGGGGGCAGAATGAAACCCGTGCGCTGCGTTGCTGCTGGTGGCGGGCAAGGCAAAGGACCACAGTGCGTCGGGAAGGCAGCTGGGAACATGCATTTGCAAAGCACTTTAGGCACAAGAGTGTGGTTCAGTGTTTTAGAGAGACTGTGAATCTGGTTTTTTTTTTTTTTCTTTAATTCTTATTTTCTTCTTTTTCCTTTTTTTTTTCCTGACTATCTAGTCATTTGAGCTGACGCAGAGGAACTATTGCTTCTGGCTGAGTTACTTCACCTCTTCCAGTAGTCCTGAAGTAGCTTTGTCAGGGACAGTTTATATTCTTGCCTCATAAAATGCAGTCTCAAATAGTCCACAAGCAGTCGGGTAATGGGGGAGGGCAATAAGAACAACACAGTCCCAGGCAGATCGATAGGATATAACTTTGTGCTGAGAAAGTACCAGCTTCTACCAAATGGCAGATTAAGAAGCCATTTCTTCTTGAAAGAACTTGCTTTTATACCTAAGTTACTCACTTCAAAYACTCTGATTTCTCATTCTGCTAGTGGCTGTATGAGTCCACCTCTGGAAAAAAATAAAATAAAATAAAAGGGTGGATTGCCTGGGGGTTAAAGCCTCCAAAATGTCACTTGGGTAAAGTGTCACTGGATCCTGGTATATTTTTTTATCGCCACGGCAGCTCTATCCAACCTGACTTTGGCTGAAGCAGTTGCATCAGCCTAAGGCTGTTGCCTGAAAAAGCAGACCCTGCTTTACACCGGAGYCTTTCATGGTGAAGCCACTTTTGCTTCCTAAGAAACTGTGAATCAAATCCTGCAGCCACTAATAACTGGACAAATCCTATAGAATGGAAAAGTGTTGAAATCTGTAGGGGTTTATAGAAGTTAAATTGGATTCTATAAAAATTACTTTAAACAGTCCCATAATTTAATAAAGGAATATCCCTTCTGCAGAATTTTCACACAATATGACAAATCTTAGTGGAAAATAATATCCCTCCAAATAGAATTGCTGAGATGGGGTTAAACATCCTACAGATGTATCCCTCTACCTTATTCTTTCCAACCTTTCTTTGTTTGTATCAGAGCCTTGAAATCGTATAAATGAAGGCTTTTCATGAAGAAAGACAACAACTGTCCTGAGATCACACAGCCTACCCAGTGTCATTTGTTATGTCTGGGAAAATGAATCCAGATAGTCCTGTGTTCTGAGATCAGCTTTTCAAACAGGATGCTTGTAACATTTAAAGCTGTTCCTCTCAGTTTGGGGAAAGAAAAACAAAAAATCCCAAACAGCTCTTCCTTTTCCCTCTCTCTCCAAATATCTAATCTTCCCAGAAACAGGGGACTCTGAGTCATTTTAAGCTGTTTCTTCAACTTGACTTCAGCTCAGTGGTGTGTCCTACAACCTGCAGAGATTTGGAGCCGATTAGGTTGCAGCTGCAAAATCAATCCTTTCCTTTTTATGCATTCATCATTTTTTTAATATCCTTAAATGATCAAAACACATTGAAGGAGAGAGTATAGATAGAATAAATGCATTGCTATCTATGTACAGTTTCTTATATTTTTCTTCAYTTGCACACCAGAATCCTTTTTAAAATGTTTGTGTTTTTATGGGTGTGTTGCATTCAAACCAGCATCTCCAGCTGCTATGTATTTGGTGGTTAGTAATCTTTTCTATTATACTTTGAATGGAACAGATTTCTTCCTGTCTAAAATAAGCATCCAGCTACAAGAAGGCAATGGCTACACTGTGGTTTGCTGTTTTGTTGCATGCTTAAAATACTGGTGCTCTGAAAAGACTGCAGGTATTGCTGAAACACTGCTGCTTCTAAGCTAKAAATTCTAAGCTGGACCTTCATCTGTTAAATATCTGTATAGCTGTATTGTCTTGAGTAGAATTATTTTTATTTGCACTATGTAGAGGTCCAAATTTTGTTGTTTTGATTTCTATATCTTCTCCAGTGCATGAAGAGAGGAACTCAGGGGTGACAGTACAATATGTGCCACAGTGACCTGGGGAGATCTGCTCTGTTTATTGTGTACAGAGGAATTATCCAGTGGTGAGATGCCATAGGAAGCACACCAGCCTGGAATTCAGCCTTAGAATTGTTTAAAACAAAGCTGTAGGACTAAAGGGATGGCAACAATGATGACAAGTATCAATCACCTCTGTATGGGGTACACCATAAAGACAGGCAGAGAGGAAAAATGGTCTGACACAGAAAAGCTTGAGGATAATTGTGTTTTAATAAATTTCTCTAGGAGTTACTGTATATGTCTACTAATTCTTCCTACTTATAAATAGATGAATAGATGAAAAATAGTAACAATGACAAGAGCTGCCCTGAACTCTCTATCTCAATTGGTCAGGGCAAAATTTCCTTGTCTTATGTACATATATCTCAAGTCTGTGATACCTGAATATGAGTGTGTATACCTGCTCTCACTGGCAGCATATTCTGTAATTGTCTACATGGTTTCAGGAACTTTCCTGTAAATAATTTGAGTTGAGCAATCAGTCGCTCTCAAGACACAATCTGAGCACTCCACCCTGCTACCCACTGGCTTAACTGAACCCTAGAGGGAGAGGAACCACAGTTGTGGCAGGTCTTAAGGTCTTTTTCTGTTTTCCCTGACTTATGTGGGATAGAAGAATAATGTATCAGAGGCTGAGGACAGGCATTTGTTCCCAGTGCTTTGAACAGCTGACTGCAGCTCTATCTCTGGATTTGTTATATAAAAACAAGATTGTCACAATCAGGACAGCAGTCAACAGGGATAAGAAAGGAAATAAATCTACGATCCATTAAAAACTGAAGCCTKTTTTTAACAACCATCCCTTCACTCTACATCTTCCCGTAATGTCCCAGAATATTCCTGTAGCCCTCTATGCCCCTTAAACATCTATTCAAAATAGAGAAACTTATGCCAAAATAAAGAGCTGTTCCAAAGAGATCATCCTTTCCTGGGCATATTAGTTCAGGTATCTCTCCCCTTTGCTTGAAAATGAGTATGATATCATTGATCATCAACATCTACCATGTTTAGCTGAAATGGGAAAACAACTTCCAAAGGTTAGGAGGAGGAGAGAAATGAAGCACAGACAGAACAATCACGAAGATTTTAAATTCCATAGGAAGCCAGGAACTGGGATCAAAATAGAAAATTGGTTTTGAACTAACATTGGCAAATCAAAGAATTGTAGTGCTAGTTCCTCACTTTTTATGAAGTCTAACARCAACAACGGCACAGGACAAACACTATTTCTCTGTGAAATGCTATGGTATCCTGTCCTAATATCCACTCATCTTTCATTCCTCTTGRCAGAGAGGAGTGCAGGTTGTTCATGTTACAAAACAAGCAGCCAGTACTGATATTGATAAGACTATGCCTTAGAGCAAGTCTTCACCATAGAGATAAAAACGCACCACAGTGGCTTCCTTCAGACTGTCTAGCAACCTGTGAGGTTGTCAAAGAGAGCCTGGGACCTACTGCTGGCTCTGCTATTCCCTGGTTGAGTGGTCGTCCTCTCTTTCATCAYAGCTTTGCTGTTTACAAAGGATAGCAAAAGCGAATATTGTTCCTACAGAAATCAAATAAGCATCAAGCCCATGCCTTAAAAAGACTCCCTTCAGAAGATAACACGAAGTGTGTGCTAGGAAGCCAGTTTTATTTCTATGACTCTGTATTGATTCAAAGGCCCCTGTTGCTTCTGACATCCATCCAGAAGCTAATTTAATACCTACTTTGGTGGCCTAGTGACTAGAGGAATTTTCTGTGGTCAGCAAAGAAAGAAACTTTTCAAAGGCCTCTTCAGAGCAAGCATATAGGTGCAGCTTCACAATCAGTTTAATCACTAATCTAATTTGGTATCAAGACCRAATGGAGACACCTTGACCATTCACAGGCTAACATCATTTTGTCAGTATTAGGATTTGCTCTAATCATTTTTGTTCTGAGCTCTTTTTAATGAGATCTGGCTGACCATGGCCATCTGACTGCTATAGCTGGTGCAGGGCAGGAGGGCTATATGTTCTCCTTCACAATAACACAGTCTTAGGTGGATTTAAGGGCAACCACATCTTGATTTAAGTTTAAAAATTAACCTATTTAGCATCCTGAAACTAAAATGCATGATAGTTGTAATAGTAACGTGTCTCTCCTSTCTTCTTTCCTCTTTCTGTCCCAAGATGTTGACTCCTAGAGCTATTTCCTAGGTTGTGCTGGCCCCAAGCATTTTACACGGCCACTCAGTAAGCCAGATCAAAGACCTGAGCCAGCTAAAAAGTGACCTGTGCACAAAAAAATGGTAATTTTTCAGTTGGAGCTGTTCACCATTCCGGTTCCTGCTGACCATGCAAACATGTGCAGGAACTGTTTAAGCTGGTGAAAAGCAGAACTATGTTCTTCGTTTCAGTACTCCTGATAGGCCACTGTGCCTGTGAAGTATTGCTTTACCACAGCAGGTCTCTGCCATGCCCTTTCCACGTCCCTTGCACTAGAGACATGTGAGGGAAAGACTCCAGCAGAAAGTTTAGCACCGAGGGATTTTTTAATGAAGATTTTGCAACTGGTTTATGGACCTTTTATGCCACCCAAATGTTTCCAAAGATCCCAGAACTGAGCTTCAGAATCACAACCATTGCMTGCCTTTAATTAACTGGTGCTTATACAATACATTGAACATGAACAGTGAATCTCTAAATGCTAATTGTTGTTATTGAACCCCCATGCTTCCTAGTGCGGTAATAACCTGTACAAAGCCTAACTTACTGGTATACAAGATGCAATTGTGTATCTTCCTCAAGGGATATTTATCTTCACAGTGTGATTGCTCAGATAAATGCTCAAGTTTAAAAYTCAGAAGTGCTTACTTCAGGGCATTACGACAAGACAACAAAAATATAAACTTGACAGAAGAAAAGCTTATGCACATAAATTATGTATCCTTTTAATTGAAATATATCTCATAATAGAWTTCACAGCCAGCAGATTATTTTTCAAGACTTTTTTTTTCTTAAATAGTGATAATTTTTAAAATGCGGGATTTTTTTTGCTCTGTGTTGTTTTACAGAAATACAGACAAAAATTCTGGAACAGCAGAGCATTGCATTTTTGGCCWTAACAGTGAACATAACGATTAGAACAGTTTGTTACAGGGACAGGGAGTAGAACCGTCTTCAAGGAAGGCGCTGCAGCGAGTGCTGTTGGCTCGCTGGCTTTGTCTGCTCTTCGTTTCATCCGAAGGGAAGCAATGCCACACAGCAGCTGCTGCAGGAATAGCAGCCACGGGAGACATTGTTTCAGCCCTGAGCGATGAGGCTGAGAGGCACTGGTTTATTTTGTTTTCAAAAATATATATATTTTTCTTATTCTTCTTTAGGAGTGCCTTGAATTTTTAAAATTCTCAAAAAAAAAAAAAAGAGAATTTTGTGGGATATTTTGTGTCAGCATCATTTTCTTACAAGTCAACTGCCTGGTCCACTCTAAATAGGGCTGATTTTACCTGATGAGCTAAAAGCAGCCTCAGGAGCTGGCCTTAGCATGCATAGCCTTGACCTACAGATTTACTATCTGCATTGCRGAGTGTTGTCTTGGCTGTACTATAGGTTTATCATGTTTGCCCTGGGACTAGGGGCTGAAAACGAGCTGCACTGGTAGCCTGGGCTATGACATTTGCACGTGTCCTGTCTGTCCAGTTCTAAACAGTAAATAATAAATAGTAGCCTRAACCTATTCCTAGGGACCAACATTTCTCTTCTGGAGTGTTTCAAAGCTCTGCCTAAGTCTTTACCTTAATTCCTAGGAACACTATACGGAGGTGATGTGAGACTGTAGGGAGGAGTAGGCACAGGTCAGTTAAATAACTGACAGRTATCACCCAGAAAGGCAGGGCTATTGCTTCTGCTTCTAGAAACAAGAAGAATTAGATCAGCAGCAGCCCTTCGAGCCATTTAATTGAGGAGCTTTTCCGAAGGTGTTATTTAATCTCGACACCAAGGCACATCTGCAGTTTTAATTAGTGTGTGTGTATGTGTCTGTTKTTTCCCATTCTCCGTGCAGTGCACCGAGCGTCTGTGCCTATCCAGCCATTTAGAAGGGGCACGTTTACTTCAGGTACCACCACCAGGCCAAATGCAGGTTTTTGGTAATTTCCCTGTAGTCCTGCAGACCCCAGCAGAAGCCCCTCAGATCTGCCCTCGTCTAGCTGAGCACAGAATCAGGCTCAGGATGTGTAAAAGCCCTTGTTATCAGTGAAGCAGCAATCGGGCTGCTTGGTGTTCTCATTTCTACCTTGTTAGTGGCAAGGTTATCTTTCAGTCTAGTTTTTCCACTGCAGGCTGTGGATCCCAGCACAGTGGTAGATGCTTTAAGCTGTTCTCACCAGTACAGAAGCACAATAATAATAATAATAAGTTTTAATAATAATGAGGACAATAATAACTCCCAGCTAGCTGATTCACAGCAAATCTTGAGGAGATTTGCAAAGGTGATCAGGTTCACTTATTATTTTAGAGATGGGGAAAGTGGATGATAAAGGAAGTTAGTTGCTTCAAGCCACACAGGGAACAAGTATCAGGTGTGGGAAAAGAAACCTAGTCTCCTATTCTGTGCTCTTTCCATAGGACAACAACACTATATCTTCAGTCTCTGTTGTATTTCTGCTATTATTTGCAAGTTCTTGATTTAAAAAATGGTGTGTAGCATGCAGCACAGAAGTCGCAACATCTTTGGAAAGGACTGTTAACATCCTCAGTGAAGAATACAACCACATCCCTCAGGTTTTATAAAGCAAAGTACAAGTATCACCTGTAAAGTGATAGCAGGTCTGTCTGTCAAGGCTCTTTCAGTTTTGAATTCCAAAGTATGGATACTGCACCCTTTAGATTCTTATTTCAACCAGAGATAAATATAGAGATAAAACTGGAGGTAAACCCTTTGCAAGGAAGCTAAACCTGCTCTCACGAATTGAAAACCTGCTCCATTCATTGACACAGACTTGGAGCAAATTTGAGAACAACCAGCAATGTAACTGGCATTTGAATCTTACTTCRTAGTCCTGTCCTGAAGTATAATATTTTTTTCCTGTCTACTTCCTGTATTTTACAATTCTGGCTGACATTCTAATCGAGAGTGTTAACAATAAAAAACCTGTAATATTAATGATCATCCTTGTAAACAATTACTACATGTTAATTGCAAGAAGAAAAGAAGAAAGTGCCTGGAAGTATTTTAACAGCAAAAGGCCTGACTCTGGGAAAGGAAAGAAAAAAGGGTTAAAACAGACTGCTGATGATCTTTCAGAAACCACGGATTTAATTCCCAGCACTTCTGATTTCATTAAGAACTGCAGCCTTTTCCACTGGCAGCACAATTCTTGAGCTTGACAAAAACAGATGGGGAGGATGGTGGAACCGGTAAACTCCAGAAGTAGCACTCTGTCTTGTAAATCAGGAGGTCACACCTTCCAGTCTTGACTGAAGAACTCAATCTTCGCCAGATCCCACAAACCCTGTTATACAGGTACTTGCTTGTATGAGTCCCTGAATGACAGATTAAAAAGCTCCCTTCTGTTGACTTGTCTCAGTGTGTTCCCAGGGAAAGATACAGTGCTCTGGGGGAAAAAAAAGAAAGAAACGAGAAAACTCATCAGAATAATGGAGGGTAGCTACAGCATTCCTCAAGTGCCACATAATAACCTGTGCCTGCAAAAGGCTTACAACTGGCAGCGCGTGGTAGGAGGAGTGCAAAGACTGTTTAACTCTTCTGGCACTTGCAGCATAGCTACCTGTTCCTTGAGGAATCCRTATTAACTCTTTCCACCTCCTGCACCCAGTTACCATTCTGCAGCCGTGACACACTAACGTGCTGAGGGAGAAAATTAAAGTTCTGAGTCTTTGCATTTGTAAGTGTGTAAATGGGGTGTGTTGTCCACAACACATATAGTGCAAATTTTGGTTCTCCTTGTAAGAAACATCCCTTGGGTTTGGCAAGGGCAGCTTTCAGGAAAGAAATTTCATAATTCTCAAGCATGTAAAATCAGTTAAGGTAATTTCTTAGTCTGCCWTGGACGGCTCTGTTTTCTATACATAACAATGGTTCTCTGTAACAAACACTAATTGTTCAGATCAAGTTCCTTTAAYGTCTGGCTATTTACAATATCTGCACTCCAAAGCAGTTTCTTCCTTTTTTCTTTTTTCTTTTTTTTTTTTTCCCGGCACCCAAGGATCAGATTCTTTTAATAATTTTGGCAGAGGACTATGCTTGTTTGATTCTGCAAGAATTTTGCCTGCGTGGAACTGCAGTAAGCAGCTGTTGCTGAAGCTACTGCAGTACCCAGAATACCTGCTCAAGATTTTAAACTGGTTGGGGTAGGACTTATAGAAAAACAAAAATAGAAAGAACATCTGTCTGGAGGACTGTTCAATTAAAAAGGAAAATGAAGTCAGCAAATATGGCTAAATGGAACTATATTTGTAATACAGACTTTTTTAACTTACATAAATCARTATTGGTTGATAATTTCCAATTGCACCTTCCTTCCAGTTGAGGATGAGTGAATTATGTTCAGCTGGATAATATTGGGTACTTGKGAGAACAGTTTGACAGGGAAACTACAGAAGGAAAAAAAAAATACCAGGAGATGATTTCCAGGTTAAAGCAACTTCCCTCACTATTCATTCTTTCCGATCCTGTGGCTACATGAGATCTGTCAGGTGGCTTTGTCATATCAGAAATAAGTAAAGCAGATGTTTGCTTTCAAGTTTGCTCTGATAGCTATAAGTTTGGCTACTCTTTAATCAGAATCATACAAAGACACCAAGGTTATTCTTTCCATCACAAATAGCCATTACAGCTGCAATTTCCTCCAATATAGGAGTAGTCCCAGTAGAAAAGAGGTGACTCCAAGCAGCTCTGGCTAAGTGGTTATGTACTAAGATTTGACAAGCCTTATAAAGACCTAATCATGCTCTGGAAAGAAGCAAGATCCTCTTAAGAGAATATTTTATCCTCTTTTTTGGCTACGCAGATCAAACTTGGAATCTCTTTTTTACTATCAAATGTGAATGTGGCCTGTTTATATGAGTGCACAGATGTCGAAAAGTTTTCAATCAGAAATGCAGAAATGGGTGTCCTGAAAGTTGTTTTTGTTGTTTTCCACCAAAACAATGTATTTTTAAAAAAGTGAAAAACCTTTCACCTTTTTCTGAAAAGGCTTGATGAATAATTTTCCATCGCCTATCAGAGTCCATATATAGGAAAGCTTTACCAYGGTTAAGAAAATGTACTTTGATTTTTAAAGCATGCACATCTCCTGTTGTATATAACAATAATAGGGATGAATAACACCTCCACTGAGGTTTCCAATGTAATTYATGGTGATAAGACTTGCTGATGGATGAAATTTGTACTGATATCTCAGATAATATTGTACTTTATGCTATTTTACTAGTATGAAAAATCATAAGGAAAAAAGAAATCTCCATGAACAGAGAAAGGAGGAAAATTCATTTGGAGTTACCAACTATGTTTAGACTGTGGAGTTGTACTTATACTCTTTTTGCATAGTATTTCTACATTTGCTCAAGGAAGATGCTTTAAACAGAAGAGCCTTTTCAGGATCTCTGCACAGTTTCCAAGGACTGCTGCTTCATRGTCTGTTGGGAGAAGAGCCTCACTAGGTTACCAAATGAACAAAGCTGATGCAAGGAGACAGGAAAGTCAGACCATCTCCGTACCACCATGTTTTCTGTGCTGGAGGGAGAATTCATACTTCAAAGGGCAAACAGCATATCTGCAGGATCTGCAGAAGAAACAGCTCTCAAGCTCACTGGTGCTCCTTGAGAGACATCTCAGMGCTTCCCTTGGCCTCATTGTCTTTGTGACCTAACTTTCTGCTCTAGCTTTTTATGTTGCTTTCCACCAAGAGAAGGCTTGTGTCTGAAGCCTTGTACCAGGTCCTAATTCCTTAGAATATGAAAATATGAATATATATATCCTACATATCAGAGCTTAGCCTAGGAGTGGACACAGGGAAGTGGAAGACAGTTCTCAGATTCAGYTTAGCATGTAACCTGAGCTAAGCATTGAGAGCCAATCCAAAGTAATATGCTTGTACCCAGTATCCAACTAATGTTACTTAGGTTTTTAGAAGTATGCCTTTCATATAGAAGGGAACACGTTGAATTGTTCAGGCACACTATGCTCTAATCAGCAAGCCATATAGCTGCATTAATAAAATGCTGAGCTTAAGCCACTAAACCTTACTGAAAAGAAGACAGATGAACTATGTGTAGCACTTAACAATCATGATGAAAGAGCCTCTATAAGGGATGCTGGCTCCAAGTTCCACAGTGCAAGTGCAATCTGCTTCRGAGCCAAGGGAGTGGCTAGCAAAGAGTCTTTTGGCAACATAATTTGCTAAGACACTTCAGGTTTTGCTAATGTATAGTCAGTCCTGCCATATATAAGGGTTCTACCGTCTAAGCTTCAATAGCTATTGAAACAGCAGAGACTCAGGAGATCTTTTCAACATATATAAATACAGGACTGTGCGAAGAAGACAGGGCTAGATTTCTCAATAACTCCCAGTGACAGAGTAAGAGGCAATGGGCGCAAGGRCAGGAAATTCTGTCTGAACATTTTAGCATGTAAGAGTGGTTGAACAGTGGAATAGGGTGTCCAGTGAGATTGRGGAGTTGCCATCCTTGGAGATGCTMAAAACCCAACCAAACMTGGTCCTGAACAACATACTGTAGGTTACCCATGAAGACTAGATGATCTCCAAAGGRTCCTGCCAACCTCAGTAACTCTGTGATCCTGTGATTCTGTGATCACAAAATTGATCTCTGTAACTAAATACTGTGAGGATACTTGTCTAGTGGATGAGATGTAAGAGTGAATGCTTAACAAAAAGTCTGGCACAGCTCTCATTCTGGAATCATTCAGATGAAGTTAGTCACATAGAGAATRAGAGAGGTAGTTTCTCCCATTACTGGGTCATATGTGACCCAGTTTCCAAAGAGAAGAGACATGAAGGAGCCTAATGGTTCCTGAACTCCCTATGTCTTAACAGGAGAGATTTGGACATACAATAGGTAAGGAATTAGACGTGCAATAAATTTCCTTTTCATATTCAATGTGCAAGGAGCATTGATTTTTTTTCTCAACTCTGTGAAAGTCTCACCAGGAGACAAGCATCTGCTTTGAGGCATCAGGATACTGAAAACTGCAGCACCCAAGTGTTTTTCCAGGTCTGATTTCCTTTTTCYTTTGTGGCTTCCATTTCCCTGACCATCTTTCCCTATCTTGTGCAGTGTCAAGATCGTTAATGAATGCTGGAGAAAGGCTTTGAGACGGATAGTGCTATTTGTATACATCGACAMTTACTGTACATATCCCTAATAGCACACTAGTTTAAATGGCATGCTGTTTTCAAACCCATCTTGTCACAGATCTCTTGTTTTTCCTATCTATTCTGTCTATTTAGCACAGGAATATACCCTTCAGCTGACATCTCCCACTTCCTAACCACCAGAGTTCCAGGTTTGAAATGGGGATACAGGAACCAAGTTATCATCCTTCTCTCCCCTATATGTGATTGTTCTGCATTTTAAACCCTGACAGAAACTGTCAGTATTCACTAACTGTGTGAGCCCAACTTTCCTTACTCAAGCAAAACTGCCAAGGGAATCAAAGGGAGTATTTTCTGCGTCAAAGCTTGCTGGATTTTGCTTTAACAGCTTAATTTCCTTYCCTGAAATCACTCCTTGCATTATTAATCTGATGAGTTTTAAGATTGGGTTTATTCTTCAGCCTTTTTGTGGTGTTTTTATTACACTTATTTCTTATTTGTATTATAGTAATGATACCACAATGTAGAATAAGGCCTCATTGGGCTGTGAGCTGTATGCACAGACAGCGCTCCTGGAACAAGTTGCATTGCTCAGTTTTTATAATGAAATTAGACTTCTTGGTTTTATATCCTACTAATAAGAATTTTCCCTCAGGTCAGTTTAGCACACACTGTAGAGTTATTTTTCCTCTCTTCTCTAATGTAGGATGAAGTCCACTTCTTAGCATCAGCTAACAAATGTTGTAATATTGCAGGATCCCAGGACATCAGCAGAGCTTTTTAGCTTGGTTTCTTTTTTTTTTTCTGTGCTAAAGTAGAATTTCCAAGGCTTTGCTTTTTTTTTTTTTTTGTATCAAAGATACATGTTCTTCTAAAGCACTGGAGGTGCTAACATGTATTAGGTGAGTGTAGGAGAGGAAAAAAAGATCACTTAGGTTTTCATGAATCCTTATTTATTAATCAAGCTCTATCATTCTGAATATGTAGTGCTGAGTCTAAAAAAATAGACTAGTCTTCCTTCTCAACCAACAATGAGTTTAAGGACCACTTCCAATTTGCAGATTGCTGCAAAATGTCTGAATTTTCTGAAGGTTAAAAATCTCTAGATAAAGGGAGCCGAGGATGCTAGTTCATGCRTCAAATTTTTGGACATTTGTGCTCTGGAGAGATGAATTCCATCCAAAAATTTACATAGCTCCATGGTCTTGAGTATGATTAGCTTAAAGATGGGATAAGTACAATTCCTATAATCTTATGCATTTTTTTTTAAAGTGCTTTGTACCTTTCTGAAAATTTCTGTTAATTATAAGTTGTACTTGTTTCATTATTATTATAGACAAATGAATGGGAGATCAGSAGTAGCAGAGGGTTGTATACTACCAAAAAAAAAATCTAGTAAAACAGCAAAAATCAAATATTGAAGGATTATTCCATGTTCCTATTAAATGCTGAAGGCTCTACAACATTATTTAGTCATAGATCTCATTAAATCAATCTATCTGCAGACATCTTGTTTCAAAAATTGTAGAACTCAACATTTAAGAATAAGTAAAATATTTTGAGAATATCTTATCTCTGCAAGCTGATGCCAGCAGRGACCTGTTTTGTCTGGCCTCTGGTGTAACAGAGATAGTAAAATTTGTGGAAACTCCAGTTTCTTAAAGAACTGTKTTGTTGGAGCCATGAATAGAGAGGCAACAAGAAAGCTTCTGTTTCAGGAGTATAATTCAGTCCAAAAGCTGAATTTATTTTTAACAAGTCAGTTGTGGAGATGTGCATAAAACATGAGAGGCAAAACAAATGTAATGGGCTATTACAAGTAAAATCTTATGTCATGCAACATAGCAAAATGTTCTGAACACAGACTATGGCAAATAGTTCCCAAACACATAGCAAATGGGTTGCTGATGGTCTATGGGGCCATCATTAGTTAATCGTTAAAGTATACAGACTCATCAAGTCAAGTCATCATTTAGTCTACAAGATAAAAGCCAAAATATTGTCTCAAAATTGTGGGAAATGGCTTATCTGAAACTACACTGTCATGATATTTGTTTTCTATTAAAAAGTAKAGAGTACAACTTTTTTTAAAATGAAATTCCTGAATGAATTCTCTGTAGGATCTCTGTAGGATCTCAGTGCCATTTACTTTCATAGGGTATTGTTATATATATGGGTTTTTTGGTTTGTTTCATTTTCCTATAGGAAAAAAAAAGGCTTAGGCTTTTTAGAATGTGCTCATCACCAAGTCTCCAAAGCTTAGTCTCCACTGATAGCTAATGTATCTGTGTCAGGGAAGGGCAGAAAAAGATCACATCACCTTGCTGACATTACTGTATTGAAAGATTTCTGTAGTGGATGCAGTGATGCCAACAGTGTTTTTGATGCCTTAGCTCATGTCAATGAGGAAGATGATGAAGGAAAAAGAACACAAATAATACTCCCTTTTTCTTTTTAGTATCTAATAAACCCTCTTGGAACTAGAGACTCTCAGTAGATTATATAGAAGGCATATAGTTCTTGAAAAAAGACTGGTATCTGGTTTACTTTATATTATATATAAGCAATTATGTATAAACAAGATTAGTTCAACTCACTGTCATTCTCTAATTAACTCTAAACAAATTATGTACTCCGTGTCTAATGGTCCCACCYCAGTGCCTTAATCATAACGTTCTTCATGCAAGTTTACTATCACTGCCCATGGTACGTGTACCTGCATAATATCTGAAGACCATAGTGCTTATTCATTCATTTCATATTACACCATGAATTCAGCTGAGCTGCTCCTACTCTGTACCATTTCTTTGCTCACTCCCAATCCTCATCAACGCTTCAAAATCTAAGGATGGAGGCTCCTGTGAAGCCTTCACAGGGAACAGGTAGAAAGAGGAAATGTTTTTCATGGCCCTGTTCATTCCCTTTGCAATGAAGGCAATAGCGCTGCTTCCTTTGCAAGTGAACACACACTCAAGTGCCTAAATAACAATCCAAGGAAGGTGTGAGAGGAGTCTGAGCAAATTCTCCCTATCCTTTCTTTTTTTTCATGTTTAATGAAATTATTGTGCGGGAAGATTGATGCTGTGGTATTAAATATAGTTTCAAAGCCTTTTCATCTTGCTTTGCTTACTTTAGCATAGAAGAACTGTGCACTAGATCTTTCCTTTATGATTTTCTCACTTTGTTTTAAGTATATATAAAAGATGGGAGTTCCTTTTTTTTCTTTTTAATCACACATTGGGACTAATAGCAGTCTACCACCACTTTTCAGCCCCAGCATCAGACAAATTTTAGAAATAAGTGAATTAGGCTCCTGCTTTACCAATGCTATGAACAGAGTATCCCCACCATCCTGATACGGCCACTGCATTTGTTGATAAATGTACGGATAAATGTACGGATAAATGTACTGCTTGACTTCATACCATTATCCGGTGATGATACAGAGCATACAGTTGCTTTTTATTTCTTCTTTTCTTTTCTTTTTTTTCTTTTTTGATGTCTTTTCAATTGGAAACTGACATTTTGTTTGCTGGCCTGGAAGCACAGTGCTCTGTGGCATTACGGCTTACTGTGTTGCCAGTGCTGTCACTTTGAGTTCCCATCACAGCCCTAAGCTAGTAAGGCAGGTGTAATATTTTTGAGCTGTGACTGAACTTGGGTAAATGCCCCAAAGAGTTTTCTAAAGATTTTCACACATATTTTCACATAATTTCACATTGGATGCTGCAACTCCCTCCTCAACAAAGTCCTACAGAGAAGCCTCACTAGTGCTTGCAGTCATTTTGAACACAAACTCATTGCCCTAAGCATCCMGGTCCTCTACCATGTACTCCACTTTCCAATGGGTCTGCTTGTTCCATAACCTCCATTTCTACTTTCTAGAACTGCCAGCCTTATCACCTAAYTCTCACTCCCAAAGGTGTTTTTGTACTTTCCCTTATTCTCTCCTCAATGAGAGGTTTCAAATATTCCCCAGTCAATATGTGAGCTTCTCTTCCTTCAGAGAAGCTCCTGAAACTACAGGGTTGCCCTGCCACACACAGCGTATAGAGGGTCCGTGTGGCTTCTTGTCACTGAAGAGTGAAACTTTTCAGCTCAGAGATGACATTGCTTTGAAAAACAAAACAGAAGCATTATATGCCAAACCTAAGCTTTAAATCAGAAAAAATGTCACTGTTACACAGAGTAGATATTCAAGGCAGGGAGAAATTTGCATCATTTCTCATCAGTGCTTTTAGATCTTGCCACACTGGCATGAAKAAGAGGATATCTCCCACCCTCCTACATGTTATTTGACTCCTACAGAAAAAATACCTGCTATTCTTGCAAAACAGAATAGATAATAGCTGAAGAGATATTTGTCACTGATAAACTGCTATCTGTTTATTAACCGATTGTAAAATCTTAAGACCTGAGTTTTGATATTGCAAGGTAATCAAAATACTGAAAAAATATATTTTTAAAACTGAGAGTCTATTTTTTGTCATTCTAATAAAATAACTTTTTGCAATAGTTTAATGAATAATCAATGCTTAATGAACTAGTAATTCTTTACATAGTCCTGAATAGATCTGCTATGGTACTTTCTYTTTATTTCACTCTATGTGTGAAATAGATTGTCCTCTTCCACTATACAGAAATGCTGCAATCATAACATGGTGGAAGCATGARTAACAATGATTAACRTGAAGAAGCAGATGGAGAAGAGCTTTTTACTTCAGGGCAGCTTGTTCATGTAACCTCATCCATAAAAAATGGTGGTCTTGTACCTACTGCATATTGCAACTGTCATTTTAGTTTCCATCATGTACATAAATATGAAAATCACAATTTTTATATTTTTATGAAGTTTATAGTTTAGTATTTTCACTAATTTTTCTTCTTTCAGTCCAGATAGWCTGAAATTTCATCTTAGGCGGAATATCTTTATGCCTAAAATGAATGATAAGAAATTCTTTCAGAAAAATGAGAAAATAAGTTCTGTTATTCCTGATCTCCCTGCTTTTCTGAGAACCAGTTTCTGTAGCATAATGATATTAAATTCAGCAGAGAAATGTCAGTGGACAATTTCACCCTCATACTGCAAAGTTTTTAATTACTCTCGGTTATTTTCATCTATGTACTCTATGCTTATCAAAGAGCATTTCTTTGCCACAGCTGGAACAATCAAAATTCCTTTTGTTGTTYATAATAAATAAATGCTCAATTGTGAGAATGTCCTTAGGGAAAGTTCATTAAAAAAGAAATGAAAATGCCGAAAAATAAATGGTTACTGTGATTGTACTTGTTTTGATATAATATGCAAAATTTAATTTGGCTCTSTTATGTTTGCGACACACACACACACTCTCACAAGCACAAAACACATACATATGTACCATAAAAGAGGAAACTTAAAAAGATGTTTTATTAGCAGTAGTATTTCAATTTTTTATTATTATTTTATTACAAATCTTTATATTATGATCCCATTTGATGCATGTGCATTGCTGTTTAGAGCAAATGAAAWCTATTATTATTTATATCATTGGTGGCTAGGGGCTCCAGCTGTGATCTATTCGCTTTTGTACTAGGARCTGTGCAAACGTAATAGCAGACTGGCATTGTCCTGAAGATTTTCAGCCTGAATAGGCAAAACATGGGCAGAAAAGCAAGAGGTTACACAGGTCAGTACAGAGCTGAGAATCTCACTTGCATGATGTAATTCTCGGTCAKCTCCTGTACCCAGTGGGTTGTGAAACTTTCTGAATTGCCAGGATGTGGACTCATGGATTGAGGGATGAGCATGAACCGGAAAATAGATTTCAGTGGGGACATCACATACATAAATTGTTACGTTTCGTTGTTTTAGCAGCCGCTCATATTTTGGTTGTGTTTTTGCAATTATTGGTACCATTCCTGATGCAAATATAAAGTTGAGTAGTGGCTCTTGAGTCAATTCTTTACAAGTGGGAGCAGCTAATAGAGGCTAGATGCAGCTTCCAACTCCAGAAAAATCTGAATCCCTAATTGCTGGAAGTGCACTGAGTGTCTCAAGTGATTTGCTATTCTTACCTCACCCCACAAATTCTTTTTCTAAGCATCCACCGCTACTCACTTTCACAAACAGATACTGTCAGTTCTTATGTTCTAAAGCATGGATGCTATTCTCTGTTCCCAGGATAGTTTGTATATTTTATTCACTGTCAATTTAATTTGAGGGTTCCTCTTCGAAAAGCTGGAGCAGAGATTAAATCTGACTCTCTGAAATGGGCAAATCTTCCCAAGATGAAGAAAGGCCCGAACCACATATTTTTATTTTCTGTATGATCTCCCTCAAACCAGACTTTTATATATGATGCTGTCTTTTTGCCTATAATATTTTAAAAGCAGTGAGYCCTGCTTTCATTTCCTGAAGACTATATCCAGGTGAAAGTGCCAAATTCAAGATAGGGAAGGGTAAGGCTGAATTCTCTCTTTAACATTTCTTCTTAGTTAGCAGCAAGGGTGCTGCCTGCTCAGTTCACTGACTTTAGGTAGCTCCATGCTCTTCATTTTAAAGTCCACACTGAAAAAACTAACACCTCTTCTGCACAGCACATGGAAGAAAAAAATTGCAGGCTTTTAAAGTAGAGGTAGATAATTTTTAGGAGTATGAGCCAACTAATGATCTCATTTGCAGGCTTATTTCTCTAATGATGCCCAGGTTAAGCAGTCGCTGTGAACTGCAGATTTACAGATTCAGTACTGAGGGTGAAACTGAAGCGTCTACCTCCCTTCCATCATGAGGCCATTATTCTCTACTGCTGGCGTCTGCATTTGTTGACTTTGCTGCTGTTACTTAGAAGAGAACTGTGTCCAGATCTGCCTTTGAAATGTGTCATCTTCAAAGAAGGCTTTTAAATTAAATTGTCCAAGCTGCATGCTATAGTTCTGCGGAGCTTTCAAAACAAGACAGTTTTGCTTGCTGTGTCACCAGTATGAAATTACAGAGGGGAAAGCTGGTTTGGGCAGTGTCTGATGTTCTGCTGTGCCTTGCTTCTTCACTGCTGCTGCCTGGTGAAAGTTCTGGGACCCMATCTTAGTTGTCCTGAATTATGTGCCTTTCATGACTCAACATCTAAGCCCTGGAGGTATGYGACACTGAAAACCTTTCTCTGCAACCCTAAATTTGTCACTTTGCTAAAGTGCTAAAAGTGCTTAAAGTTATAAATCTGAACATCTAGACTGAAGTGCTATTTGAAAACAGGCAAATGGTCAAAATGCTAGAGATACTGAGGTCTCAACTCTGTAGATGTCAGAACAATTACCAATCTGGGTATGGCTTGGGACACTCGCCTTGAGATTAGATTTCTAAGAATTAAAATTATTGTTATTAAGAAAGMGAAAGAAAGAATCATTCCCAAGCTTTTCCATTTTATTATTGTCCCATCACATGCAATATTCAAGACTTTTTAAGCCTACAGTAAAAGTATTGGCAATCAAATAAAAAATTAATAATCATAAAATAAAAAAGATAATGATAACATTTATTCTAATAAGCACATGGTTTAAGACAGTAAAATAAAAGGGAATAATTGCCATTCTTCAAGCTCATTATAAGGGGAAGGAAAAAAAGAAAGTGTCTGCAAAAAAATAAAARCCAATTGTATCACTAGAAAAACGCAATGTCAGTGCGTTGGGAAACACATTTTCTAAAGTTTTAGCAGGCTTAGCTATCAATAAATTTCAAGAAAAATATACCCTTTATACATGCGTTTTTCTGCAGCTTGTCTGCATTTCTGATACATTGTTTAAATAGGTTTCGCCTGCCTTAATAAGGCACATCATTTGAACAGAAACCTCACTGTGTGATAACAGGCAACACAGCGAAAAAATGCCTCAAGGTTTTTTTCCTTGCTATATTTGGCTCTCTGGGCTAAGTCGATTTGAGTTGGGCTGATTATAATAAGCCAGAAAGTCACTATGAACTAATTATTTTCTGTTCATTTATGTGATTAATGGTGAAAACTTGGATAACTTTTACATATCTTGAGTCCCATATAATTAATCATCTTGAACTTTACAAAAAAAAAAAAAAAAACCTCAAGGTGCCCCTGGATTTTCTTCCAAAGCATTGGAGCTTCACTGGCATTAGCTCATGCAACTGACAAAATCAGGGGATGCTTTGCAAAGAACTGACGTGTTTGTGCAAGTCCTCAGAGGGCACTGCTGAGTTCTTCAAACACCAAAAGACTAAGGATTTAAAAGTGGTAAGAAGTGAGTTATTGGGTAAACTATTCGTGATACCGAGGAGAAAAAAAATAAAAAAGAGAGAGGAGAAAAATAAATAAAGGGAGYTCTCCTCCAAAGGTTGCATGTCTTGAAGGAACAGGGACATGTACGGATGGGGAAGACAGTATTTTGGGGGGCAACTCTTTGGCATCCAACCTACGCTGCTAATGTGCCCAAATCCTGAGTCATATGACGGCACCTGAGAAAGCTGAAGCTGAAAGCTGAAGAGGAGAACTCCACATTTTCTCAATTTCATTCCTTTCTTACCCTTCACAGGTCATGTATGTGGACCTGAAATCAAGATTTAGGCTATGGAGACTGGCACTGTCAAGTAAGAGAGGTGAATACTGCCTGTCAGGAAATGGAAACAATCTGATGAGCAACCCTGAACAAATGTCGAACTGCAAACCTTTCCAGTGGCTCAGATGCTTGTGCAAGGCCAGTTTTGGAGCAGGATATGTGATACCTAAATCTGGGCTTGTGTCCTGTCTCATGGCAGAATCATACAGAAAGAGCAGCATGATTTGGGTGGATGCTGAAATTCTCATGATTCTTAGGAAGTGCTCAAACCTAAGGAATTTTCTGCCAAAATCATCTACTAGAAATTACATAGAAAGTGAATTCTCAGATCATGTAGCTCCCCAGAATATTTAACATTATCATGTCTGCTCTGTAATCTAAAAAAATGAAGATGAGAATATAGGTCCCAATATATTGTCCTATGATCCTTGTGATTCAATTACCAATATCYAGATTTGTCATTTTCTCGACTCCTGTACATTTACTATTGGTAATACTACAGAGTAAAATTTTGTAAGTACTGGGTCTTTTTGCTACTCTTACAAGTGGCCTGAGCCAATTCTGCTAAAAATTAGCTAACCTAGTGGTTAGCATATGATTTAGGAATCCTTTGTTATTAGACAAATCACTGAAGTATTTGAATTTGTTACTRACTAAGCTCGAAGGCCTCTGTACAAAAATGCTAAGTGGAGAATCACTTGTCCAAAGCCTGGGCAAATAACTAAMTATGGAATATGCTTAATATGAAAATGAATACATAATGGTTACTCTGTCCAAGTCAGGCTGAAGTCATAGTCACCATTGTGACACTCAAAGAAATTAWTCTTTTAGTCTCCTACAGGTAAGAAAATTCATCTTCGGGGAGAAACCTTGGAACCAAATCTCACTTCCAGCGTGGCTCCTTAGCACAGTCTATATACACTCTTCAAAAGCCTCTTTGATTTGCAGATTTGCAATTACTTACTTAACCTTGGAGCTCTGCTTAGAACTCTTCTGCGATTTTAAACGCTTGAAATGAAGGTGTCTGGAAATGTCTTGGACAAGCAGCCTTCTGCTGAACTGAATGACRTACCTGTATCTGCTACTGCTAATGTCCATTTGCTATTAATTATTATATGCTYGATTATTTAGATGATAAAGTACATATTGGTCCAGACTGGACAGTAATCTYGCATAATTTTGACAAAGAAATGGGAAAGCAAAGCTGGCGTGCTGGCTTTTTGACAAATGGCTCCTTTTGTCACAGTCACTATCTCCACTAAGAAAGGCAAGAAAAAGAAAACCTGGTGAGAGAACTGGCAGATAAGCATGAATTGACAGTAATTACTTGAAGAGGGCCTAGCAGAAATTCTCTGAGATCATACTTCTGCAGGGAATACACTAGAGGATCATTGTATTGCGCTGTAATTATTACACCCTTCCCAGCCATTCACTTTACTTCACAACTGAATTAGCCACTAGTGAAAAGTGACATTCTTTTGTTTAAAAAACACAGAGAAGGGAGACTGCCTAAGGGCTGGAGCAGAAGAATTTCTGCTTAAAAATATTTTATCCATGGCTAGAATATTGACTCCTTGTTGTCTTTAGACTGTACAAGATGAAGATGTGATTAAATGTAAACATCTAGGTAGTCATGCTAGATTCCCTCTATAGTCAGTGGAAGAAAATAAGAACTCATAAGATAAGCTTCACCTCACCCTAAAACAGTCATCTGAGGCAAATCAAATAAATCACGTCCTGGTTCTCTTCACTGCCTACACAGCGTGTCCCAAGTAACTAGATCCAATGTTGAAGCTTTGGATGTGATCGTAAGTGACTAGGGCCAGCAATTTAGAAAAGTAACATGTGCTTATCATTATTTTAAAAAGAAATACTTAGAGATGTAATTGCCGCTAAAGTTCATTCGCCTTCAACAGCAGTTAAGCGCATGCATAAAATWAAACAGAATGGACTTTTACTGTTTTTTATTTGAAACCAAATTTTAGTCTAAGATTTGCATATTTTTTCAAGCATAGTCTATCTGCCTGGCAGCCCAGGCCTAACTATGTCCCAGACTCTTGCTAATAACTACTCTACAGTCTCCAGTACAGTTTCAAGCATTCATGTCTTGTAGGTGCTGGCAGGCTATGAGGTTCTCAGGAAGCTGCCTTTCCTTTTACAGCACTTTTAGAGTATATTTAGCTTCTGTAAGTCTGGCCTCGTAGCATCTACCTATTCTAGCTGGATATCGCATGATCAATGTGGCAAAAAAACTGGGATCCTTTTCTAGAAGCATCTCAATGTAGGTGCTATGACAGCAGATGGTATTGGTAAGCAGTGTCCCCTCAGGCTGAATTTAGGCTGGTAAAAGGGTAGAGTGAAGATGCCCAGAGTGCATTCCACGGATAATCAATTTTGCATAGGATATCAATGTGACCATTCTTTCTTTTCTATCTGCCCAAACTTTCTCTCGTGTCCTTTCTCAGTCCAACAGCAACCATCTGCTGGCTTTGATTGGTTTCTAAGCATTTTCATCAATGCTTCTGGATATCATTAATACTTCAATGTCCTGGTCACAAGTGACCTCTAAGCCCTTCAGATGTATGTTACACATAGAAATGAACCTATTCTAAGATTTGGACCTTGTATTGAAGCAGTTAAGTGATTCTATCTTTTGATCAATTCTTCTGCAGTACACACTGAATGTTCTTAGTTACCACTTCTTAGTTCTTGCTTTATGCTTTGTCTAACAAAGTTATTTTAGATTCAAAGGACTCCTGCCATATCTACCTGCCAATATCATGCTTCTTGACCCATTCCCACATTTGACTCCAGCATTCCACTGTGCCAGATGCAGGTAGTGTCTATTTTATGTCTATTATTAATAAGTAAGGCTAAATTAATTTGGGGGTAGGGTTAGGAGGACTGGCCTGCTAGATGCRTGCTGGCAGGGTCAAGACAGTGCAGATGTTTCTTCATGATCTGAGATGGAGCACACTTTGGTGTTGATATTTTCTGCACTATATCCGATTAGTTTACTCTTTACTCCTTCCTGCCCAACCCCATGCTTTCTATAGKGATTACATTACTCTGTGCTAAGATAGGAACTGACTCAGATCTGTTTTCTTCATAGTTGGAGAAAAGACCTGAGCATGCAGAAATTCTCCAATCTTCACATCATCCCACAAAAAGGCAGTTACTCCTACTTTCTGCCTTCTGAAGGAAAAGGCTCACACACCTCCTTTCCAGGGAAGTCTTAGTGATGTTACTAGAGATAAAAAGGCATATCCTCTCCAAAAAACAATGGAAACACACACACACACAAAAAAAACCCCTSTATGACACAGAAAATATTCTGATCTTCAAGTTTCATAGAAATGTGTAATGAATCCCATCTCCAATTAGCATTATTTGCTATAACTTCATGGAGTTCAGCAAGACAACACTGATTTGTGCCAACTGGCAAACTAGAATGGAGGAATTTCTAATGTATATCATACATACAAGAGTACATACATACATTTGTTATTTATTATGGCCATGATTTTTATTGGTTTTATAAAATTTCAAAACACCAATAAAAATGGAATTTAAAGAAAGATTGGGTGTCATCAAATCGTTTTTTGGCAGCACTGATTTTGCTGTAAGATTGGATTGTACATTAATGTTTAATTTGTATTTTATTGTAGTTTTAACTGCCTTTTTATTATATGTACACTTATTATTGTGAAGCGCCCTGGGATGACTGTGTCAAGAAAGGTGCCATATAAACAAAATTGATCTGATGATAAGGCAAACAACAACAAAACAAGTGAGATATTTCCTAATAAACTTGCATATGGCAGTAGACCATTAATGTCATTTTTTTAGCTTCACATTTTTACTGGCTGAAAGTTAGGAAGATGACAAGTTAGTGCTCCCTATTGGATCTTTGATTGACAACTTTACTTCCATCAGCCCTCTTCTGCAAACTGTGTTAGAAAGGTTTAATTGTGTTTGTAATTAATTGGATTTTAATCAGACTGTATAAAAGAAATTGCAGAAGTTAAAAAAAAGCAGCAAAAAGCCATCTTTTAACATATTGCTAGGGATGCAAAAATATTCATTGCTGTGACAGTTTGAATAGTGAATTAAAATGCATTCATGATTCAATACAAAATGGGTTAGATTAGTTAGCATTTGAAGAACAGTTTCATATATTCCAGAGGAAAAAAAAAAGCCAAAACATGAATCTTAGTTTATTTTAAACCAGACGTCTATCGTGTTGAATTGAGCTCTCAAGAAAGGTATCTTCCAAGGCTTTTAAATTGCTAGTATTGAAACTCGTAAACATTCATTAATAATATTCTATGGGAAATAATTTTCTACTCCTTTTGCGTAACATTGCAGCATCTATTGAAATAATATTTTGCCATATCAGAAAGATAAATCCTAATAAGGAAGGCAATTAAAGCCAAGTGGAGAAACAAAAACTTCCATAATGTTATCTCTAAGTACCAACTGGTAATGAATTGAATGCAGAAACCTATGTGGGAGTTCACAGTCTTTTCAGTGTCTTCAGGATCAGGATGTGTGGGTTGGCCCTCATTCCCAGATTCACTATTTGCCTGCCTCTTCCATCTCCCAAGCCCTCACTAAATCTGGGTCTGAAGAGTTTTATGCATGCAAAAAGGCTGACCTAAGGTTTTAATGCATCTGGGAAGAGAAGTATTTGAATGCTCTAGCAATTACTATTTAATGCTATTAAACAGAAGAAGAAACAAGTAAAGCACAACAAAAAGTAACAAGTGGCTGGCAGAATCACTATGAAAATAAGTCTATGGGATGAATGCCCTTATCATCATTTAGGTGACCCTTTTATTTTTATAACGGACTCTCCTGTTGGATTTGGTAAGATTTAGAGAGTAGCTGTGACCAATCTGTTGAACAGTCAAGAGGTGGAAACTTGAGGCAAGGCTTCAGGTTCTTCAAGGATTCACGTTCCCTACTTGTTAGGTTTTAAAAGTTACTCTCCATAGCAAACTTGTAGAAGTTTAGCTCAACTGAAATTAGAGAAATGCCAAATACGACTAAGAGAACTCTTTGGATGTGAGTAGATGACCAGATTAATCTCCTCAGGAGAATGAAGTCTCTCAATTCATTTGCTTGTACTTTTGTATTCTTCCTCTCACTTCTGTTACATCAGGCAACTTCTTGAAGGATATCCTTTAGGGGAAAGTATACATTTAAGTGAATCATAGAAGTTACAGCTTCAGTTTATTTGAACTTTTCTGTCAACTAATGAACTTACCATAGAAAAAAATATGTATATTTATAGATATATATATAAATACCTGTGCAAAGCTACTAAGCAAATGCTGTGGATCTTAGTTGCACTGATTCAGGCTTAAGAGTCTACTTTTACCACACAGAAACAAGGAAAAAGTCTCTTTGGCACACACTTGAAGGCATAATGAATTGCTTCTGCCTAAACATTTCTTTCTTTTTTTTTTTTYCCAGGACATTTAGCCAAGTGTGAAAGTCCTTGTTGAAGTTTTGTGCTTCCAAGCTGTTCCCTCTGTTACCTTCACTGCAAAGAAGGAATGACTCTTTTCTGCATCATCCCCAGTAGTGTATTCTTTAAGGTCACCCAGGAAAGAGTTAGCTGTACATTAAGTTATACCTTGCTGATAACAAGATGGATTTAGAAAGTGATGAGAAATGACAGAGTACACGTGTACATTAAAGCAGATGACAGGAAATTGAAAACATTACGATAACTTATTAAACATTGATTTTTCAGACATTCCTTGATATTGTTTGACGAAAACAAATGTGAACAGTAACAATGGCAGAAACAATCAGAAGGGAATGTGGTCTCATTTTGGAGCTTGGAGTAAGAAGCAAAACTAGAGAGGATAAGTCACAAAAACTATGAGTCCAGCTGCTTAGTAGGCATTTGGGAAAATATCAAAGTGCTATAATGAAGAGTAAAGCCTAAAAGACCACAGCAAATGGACAGCTGGGATACAAGCTCTATTTTTAAACTCTTGACTTTGAATACTATTAATGGAAAAAAAAATACTTTGGGCTGATTTTTACCAATTTTTTATGCTAATTTAATTTTTAAGTTTAAAATATTTTCTGCAAGGAAGTATTCTACAAGTTGTTGTTCCTGTCCCAAACACTGACTCCACCTTATAATAGTACCAAGGATCAAATGCTGATATTCATATTTCTGAGTCATATTTGTAGCTTTAGAAACACGATGGTTTATCTTCAGGTTTCATTTGAATTCAAACTAGATGAACTAAAGCAAAAGGCTACAAAATCAAATATATTCCTTTTAATTAAACTATTCTTTGGAAATCAGTTAGAAATAGATTTATTCTGAAATAAACCAATGAAATCTTCACTAAAGGTTTCAGCTTGTACTTATTGAACAAACTAGTAATCTCTCAGCAGTAAAGAAACAGGTTTTAGCATTATCTACAAGATGCTATGCAGTGTTTTAACTAAATGGGTGCAGCATGACAAAGAGAGGAGCAGGCATGACAAGACGAGGAGGTGGAACTCCATGTCAGGCCACTCATGGTGTTGTAGAGCAGAGCAGGGGAACTCAGAGTGACAACTGTGTTGGTGATAGGGGCTGGTTGCCTTGCTCTTTGGCACTGTTAGTGCTTAGGACGCAACTCTTACACCAGTTAGTGGTGCATTGCCTCCCCGTAGCTGTTGTCTTAGCTCAGTGAGAAGGGGCAGGATTCTTCTCCATTCATTCTTGTCCGTAAATATAAAATGTGATGAGAATCACCACCCTCTTGTGGTGATTTTAAATGGGAGAAGATCAGTGTCAGGACCATCTGTCTGGTACTGTGGATTTGCTACTAAGCACTCTGCCTTGTCTTTGCCCACAAGGCCATGGGATGGCCTTGCTCACACTACCTTTTGGGGACCCTCCCTTTCCCATTCTGTTTTTGAATCTCTTCTTAGGGATTTCTAGAGACAGAGCTAAGAAAATTATTTGGCTATGACAAGCCAAATCTGTGTCATACACAGGATCATCATTAAATAGTGTAGATGATCATGTGTCAGTGCTTAAGCCTATGTCTTAACTCAGTTTAGTTTATCAGGATAAATGTAGTCTTTGTCACCTGAATTGGACCTCTTTTGAATTATACAGATATGCTATTTCATTTCTTTCATATAAGCCATGCAGTAATACTTTATTCTGGGAGGCATACCTCTGCAAATAGACTGAAACAGAAAATGTCTTTTCAGAGAAGAGATTTGAAAGTACTAAATATATCACTGAAAATGTAGACTCTTGATTTGGTTAGAGATTTTTAATCAAAACATTCTTTCAACTTCTGAGCACTCAGGGGTTCCGGTAGAAAACACTTGCTTATTTTTTCCTACGTCTTTGAAAACAAACCAAATAGACAAAAGAAAAAATATATGCAGCTATGCTACCTGCTTCTTAGAAAATCTGGTGTTGTACTTCAGTATATTTTYCTTTCTGGTTTTTACTTTCTAGAAAACATAATAATAGCAATAGGTATCATTTAATCATTATTTTAAAATAAAAAAAAATATTCTGGTGTTTCCTACAAAATAAAATGCCTTTCTCCGTTGATGGGAACTGCTTAATCAGGGGCTTTGGGGTGTCCAAGTTATGATGTTCCTGAATGTTGCTGATGGCTAAAACATAAGAAAAGGTAGCAAAGACCGAGAAATTGGTAAAGATCAAGAAGTGTTTCTTTTTTTTTTCTTTTCCCTTCACATTTGGGTTTGTGTCTAGTTCCATGTTGTAACAGTGACTCTTATTGTACTCATAAGGGTCTGAGGATCCTTTGTCTCCATTGTAAGTGGCAGCCTGTCACCTACCATGCTAGAACTGCTGAGCTGCTGGCATGTTCTTTGCTAGGTAAATCCCACCTGAGAGCGAAATGGCAACTAGGTAAGTCGAAAAGTAAGTAGATGTTTGCTGGCTTTTGTGTGTGACGCTGAGAATACTGGCGTTCTGAAGCACTAGGTTCCTGGCACCAAGCTTAATTGCAATGCCGTTTGGAACGTGTTCAGCCTCCGTTCGTATCGTTGTGTGTTTTACACATTTACACATCTTGCATTTTATGAAAGCTTTCCCTGGGGGTATTCAACATAATGATACTTTGAACTAGAAAGTAAGGCCTTCTGCCCAGAAAGATGTGTTTTTTCTTTTATTCCTCTGTGATCATGATGTCTGGTTAAAGACCGAGAAGTTCCTAAGATGAGTCTTCATGAAATGCTGTATTTAATTGTTACTTTACTGTGCAGTAAAGAGAGATGCAGTAAAATCTATTTATCTACTCAAGGCTGCACAAATAAAAAATGTTAGAATCCAGTGCTCCRAGTCTGAGACCCTGCTCCTGCATTTCTGGTCAGTTAATATTGGCTTAGCTATTTTGATAGTGCCATCAGGCAAAAAGCCACTTCCTTCCGAGGAAGGACTTTTTATAACTCCTGTATATTTCTTTACAGTTATAGCTATATAAGACACTGTGCTGTCATCACTTCAGGGCTTGTGATGGCATTAGACATTGCCTGCGATAGTGCCTGAACTTGGTATAGTAAATATCATGACRGTAAGAATTCACACTGGATGCATCAAATAATATTTGGATGGAGTCTTCCATAGAAAGTGAATTACTTCTGATAAGGGGCATTTGGAAGTGAAAGCTTGTTTGCTGCTTTATGAACAGGTATGTTACTGAGTAACCTACAAAAGCATCCTAGAGTGAGTCAGTGACTAATCTGCATAACTAAGACATGCAGTTCTTTCTGTGCTAATGCAGATATATTGCAAAGCTGTACAGCCCATCCAGTGATGAGGGAGACATCTCACACTTGACATCAGTATAGCCCAAGAAGAATCAGTTCCACCTTGAGATAAAACCTTAAATAAAATAAATAAATAAATAAATAAATAAATAAAGAGAAGTACCAAATTTTAAAATATTTGCAAAGATGTCACTTAATGACTCTGATACCCCAGCTTAAAAATGAATTTCACTATATGCTTAAGTCCTCTCTTACTTAACTAAATATCAGCTTTACTGTATTGCTGCATATGCTGATAAGTGCTTTGTTGATTACAGGAGCTCAGAAGTCAGGCTTATATATAYATTCTTGCTAATTTGATATAGGCTGTAGATTTGAGTGAATTTCTATATTTGTAATGCTAGAAAAAGTCATAAAGTTTCTCCATACATTTTGTAAGGAAGAGGTTCACCATCCTGTTGGAAACTGTTTCTAATAGCCAAAGCAGTCTATGAGGTGTCCACAAAATAGCAGCTCCAGAAGCCGTTGATAGACTGATTTCAAACTATCATCAGCCTCACAACTTTTGGAAGCTCATTGCCATATTTTGCAAAAATACAGAATATCTGTTTTGTGCATTAAATCTTAAGGTTATGAGGATGGCAGCTTTTAGAGAGCTTTTGTTATGTGCCACCCCTGCTAAACAGCACAATGAGATGTAGTCTTCCCATAACATCCTGAGCCACTCAAGGCACAGGCAACAGAGACAACCCAGCTGGTGTTACTTGCTTTCCAAAACTATAACCCTAATACAAAGTGAAAGAGATTTGTTACCAGTGTTGGACTCATCTTCATCCACAGGCAAAATGAAGCTGAGGCCAAGGAGATACAGTCTGTCCAAAACAAAAAAAAACAAACAAACAAAAAGGCCTGTGATATGCAGGGGAAATCCTGAAAATCCTGTCCTCTTCTGTTAGCAAACTATCCCTTGTGGCTGCTAGTTGTGCTGCACCATCTGCTAGCTGCATTACTGACCTCGCGATGCAAGTGACAGTCATGTAAAACAAGCAATAGAAGCAGTAGTAAAGTCAGCCATTTTCAAGGTAGTTTTTGCTAATAYACAGCAAACGAGTTTTAAAGCAGCCTCTCTTYSCCCTAGAGACTGAGAATGCTCTGAAGTACCTAACTTTGAGTGAACACCTTTAAGGACTGTGACATATTCAGTTACCTTTTATTTTTCTCATTTTATTGCATCCCTTGGTTCTAGGAAGGACAGAAAAGAAATTGCTGAGATAGCCTTAGAAAGGTTCTTATTGAGGTATTTTTACGTCAACTAAAAGGATAAGAAATCTAATAAAAAGTCTGCTCTTCCCAGTGCTTTCAGCAGGGAGGGGGAATGATATTCCATATTTCTGTTAAGTATTCATACACCTCATTCACATTTGTTTACATGTCTGTATGAATTAATCTTTATAATTCATTTCTTTTGCAATTCTTCCCACTTAATGTGATGGAAATTGAGACACAAAAGATGAAGCAACTTGTCTGAGGTCATCAACCACCAAGCCCCATCAGTGCATGTAGAAACCTTTTTACAAAACTTTTTACAAGATATGAGATAATGTATTTTTTTTTAGATTTTCCATAAAATAGTGTTCCATGAGGAAATTCATCTTAACATAGCTGTAAACATAATCATCCACTATAAATAAGCCTTCAGGAAATAAATGTTCTTGCAAAAGGCTGTCTTTTGTCCTAACACAGAAGACTCTTTACCAGTCATAGAGTTCTGAGAAAGGTATCAAGTGTATCGCTGTCATCTCTATATCTCTCTTCAAAATATTAATACTCTATGCAAATTATTATTGCTAGATTATATAAAAAAATGAGCATTTCTGCCAACAGAACCATCTCTCCTCTTACCTGCCTTTAACTTTTGTAGTAACTCTTCTCTTCCATCTTTCAAAGATCCCTATAAAAATCAATCAATAGTTTAGTCTTTTGACAAATCTAATGCTGCCTCTGATGTTATATTAGGAAGATTTCTTCCCTTCTGTGTTGTACAGTACAGGCTGAAAATGTGAGGTCATAATAACTCAAAAGGTTACAAAAATCCTTCTGTGGTGGCTTCTTACCACATCCATTTTCTTTAGTTAGTTTCAAGTTGGTTGCTTTCCAGCTTGGTACTAATACAGAGAGCCAGGTGCCTTCTTCAGCAGAGATAAAATCAGTGCAGCAGAGCATATCTGCTGTATAAGGATTTGTCTTTCTTAAGTTTGACTAACTAAAGTTATTGATCTATTCTGACCTGGTCATTTTGTACATAATGGAAAGATATAGGCATCCCCCCACACCCCAAGGATCTATCACCTCATTTACTACTGTTTAAAGTTGGGACAAATGACATGCTTCTTTCCATTGGAGACACAGGTAGTACAGATCATAACTTTAGCAAAGTCACTCTGCTTTTACATGTCTAAACACCATAGAGATGACTGGCACATATTGTCTGTTTGGTGTAGTCACTGTAGATTCCTCTATAAAGCCTTAAACAGCCATTGGAAATGTCTGTCCACATCCTAATCCTCATGGTTCATAATTTAGTGCTAGCATTTATTCTTTTGCTGTTTTCCTATCAGCAAAAAGAGAACTAAATTTTGTGTGTGGTTTTTTGTTTTTGGGGTTTTTTTTTTTTTATTACTTATTTTTAATACATATATTAATCCACATTGTTAAGATGACCAGCAAATGACAGGTAGATCGTCAGAGGATATGAGAAGAACCTCGATAAGTTGTTATACTGTTGTTGTAGGTCCTTCTTTGTTTGAGTTCTGAGAGGTTGAATATCTGCTTGCCAGAGTCCTGCTTATATTTTTAGGAGATCTCACTAAATTCTGAACAAATAGGTGAGATACTGTAAAACTGCTAACTGCACATTAACTCTGCTCCTCAAATGAAGTTTTTCAAGTCTGATAGTGCTGTGGAATAGATTGGAGCATAAATCCTCATGTTTTGTGATATAAACCTACCATTTGCTGATGTAGGCTAGGAAGAAATTTCCCCTCTGGGCAACAATTATCCATCAGGTTGGGAGCTTGGGAAATCAGGTATTATATGAGCTCTAGTCTTCTATTGTATCAGCTGTGAAAATCAAGAGAAGGGAAATATTTGCTGTCAGTCCCCCAAATGAGGTACAGCTCCTTACCAGATCAAAGCCCCGTAAAGCTTCAGAGCATCAGACATTATTTATTATTATAGATTTATTATTGACTCTCCATACTTTTATATACCCTGGCCATACAGAAAAAAAGTTACCAACATATGCAATTGTGGAAGAGAGATATATGAATGCAATGGATTTTGAAAACTAGTCTATTAGCACAGRAATGGCAGATTATTATACCAGAAAAGTGTTGCTAATGCAGATGAAAGAGCAAGCGCAAGTGTTTTGGAGCAGTACAGAAAAGCTATCCAAGTATCTTGAAAGGTAGAAGAAATACTCCCAGTAAAATAAATAAATAAAATAAAAAATAAGAAAATAACAATTTTGCATCTCTTGCTATTTTCGAGGTGCAGCGAGCACTGTTGGTGGAGATCTGTATCTTCTTATGCTCTAACAATATTTCAGAAGATTACAGGGCAGACAAGGTCAGAATAAATGAAAGTTTACATATATGAGAAAAATATAAATTACATGATGTTTAAGTTACAAAAACTCACAAGCTAAATTGGCGGGCTGGCAAAAAATAATAACAATTCAAAATAATRACAATATTGWTATTGTAAAAACATCACAGCATGACAGTAATTGATACCCTTCCACAACAAAAAGCTTTAAAAGAGTTTTTGTAACAAGCAGCAAATGAAATGCAAATCTGCAAGATGAAGTAGTTTAAAGAAAGTTCAGTTTTGATATTCACTGGCAGATGTACTAAGATGTACTGAGTTAAAAAGGCTGTAACTCCCCCGCATATGCACACAACCACAAACACAGCTCTCCACTTGTTTTTTTTAGGATTTATAGTTATGGGCGGCACAAATGGAGAACTCTAATTGTTATCTCACATAAGCTTCAGAGGAAAACACTTTTGTTTGTTTCTTTGTGTGGTTTTTTTTATGTTATAACCACAGGTTGGAAGTTAAATGTCACGTTTTCTCTGTATTTAAAACAAATAATCATTTTCATTTTATGTTTAACAGCAGAAAAAATCTGATAATTATTTTAGTTTTTGCCTCTCCTTAAGTTCATTTTTGTTTGAGATACAGAATATATGAAAATGGCTAGCATTGCAGCTTGTCCAAATTTTGTGTATATGTGTGGTTTTGTATTTTTCTTTATTTTCTTCAGTTTTTTAAAAAATTATGCAATAGCTAAAAAAAAAAGGCAATCCAAAGTATATACTGATGCTTTTCATTGACCTAAATCTCTTCTTTTACCAGAAAGTAATGAGTTATCAAACCCCTTAGATTTCTTAAAAAAAAAAAAAAGAGGCTCATTTTAAAATCAGAGAAGAATGAAAAATATATAGGATATTGAAATCTAAAAGACAGATAAAATTAGATAGAGAACAAGGAGAAAAATGAAGAGGAAAAATAAAGGCTTGAAACAAATATATAATGTAGGCAATTGAAAAAATAAATTGCATCCCAACTGCTTTAGCTAAAAGGTAACTATTAATGATTTGAAATAAGATTGAACATATTGTAAAGTGACATCTTTTGTTTCTGCCTTTTTTTTTTTAACACTATTTTGCAGTTTGAGAAAAAAAAAGTGCCAGATAAATTGAACTCTGTGTATCCAGCAATATTTTTTTGGAAAGTATAATAAAGTCAGGAAATATATGTGCATTTTCAAAGATAGAGTCAATGTGTAAAAATACTGCAGTGCTTATACATTTGTGCATATGTCAAGGATGCCATGTTTTTATGACTCTTAGAGTRCAAAAAAAMCCCAAAAAGATTAAATTTTCATAAGAATTTCATAAGAAAACCTTTCTCCTTGTTCCTAATTTGGATGAACCTCTAATGAATTTGCTGGGATTTGGAACAGCACCCCAGATAGCAAATACCTTTCAGGAGGGCTATTTACCCTGGAACTATGCTATTTTCCCTTGATATCAGCAAAATTCCACTGCTATCATACTAATTTATCACTATCAGTAAGCGAATTTTTCCAATCATGCCACAATACACTGAGGGCAAAATTTAACTCTATCATATTGTGATATTATTAAGGCTACYGAACCTACTTGGAAACGATGCCTAAATTGAAAAGCTGAGTTGAAAATAAAATATTAGTTGCAATTTATTTTTTATAGGACTTGCCCATCAGCAACCTGCTGCAAGTATTTATTTTGACAGCTACCGTTGATTATTCTGTTATTTCATTCATATGCATTTGTTTGATCACGTGACTGTTGAGCTGCTGTCTATCCTTTCATAAATACAAGCAAATAATGACACTCTGAAAATGTCCTGATGCAACGAAGTCGATTGATTTTTACAAACATTTAGCTCCTCTTCACAGGTGTATGGATTTGCTTCATTACTTTACTTGTAAGWACAGGCTCTTGCTCATGCAGAAAGGAATCACAGCAGGAATGGGAGCAGGCCCATAGTGTCGTGAGGATGGTGTTTGCAGGCTGCAAACCCACCTTCTGTGCATCTGTATCACACATGCAAGCACACAAGAGATGAAAGCACCAAATAATTACATTTGCACACATACTAATGCTGTTCTTTGTCACTTTTAAACAGCTTGTTTCCAGGAAGCACAAAKGAGCTTGTCAGGAATTTCAGGTGTGGTTTTTTGTTTGTTTGCTTTTCCTTTTTCTGTTTCCCTTTCTTAACAAAAGAATGGAGAAACAGAAGAAAAATGAAATAAGGAAATCAAAATCAATCTGAATCTTACTAAAGAACAACAACAGCAAAACTTTCTTTTATTAAAATAAATAGGGTTTTTTGATGAACAATACAAAATACATAAACCAGTAATTCTTATTTTATCCACTTTTCCTTTTTTTTTCTAAAATAGTAAACTTATAGTTACAATTGAATAACTGTGTATTAACAGATGAAACTCTTTTTTTATTTTTAGAATTTTCCAAGCTGTTTCTTTTAATCTGATTTGTTGGGCTTTCTTCTTCAGCGAACACATTTCTTATATTTTTTCATTAAATTTTCAGTAAAAACTGGGAAAAAATTGAAAAAAAGTTCTATCCTTTCCCATGCTTCCCATAAAATTCTATAAAAATAACAATTATATAATGAAATATAGCCACATTGCCAAAAATTACAATCTTGGACAAATTTGACTCATTCACATTTTCCTCCTCTTTTTCACTACAGAGAATTAAATAAGCCAAACTTCACCCCCACATTTGAATATTCCTCTTGCCTTTCTGAATGAAAAAGAGYTGAATAAAGCTGAGTACTTCTCAGCAAATAAAAATCCCTCTATTTCTATAGGGCAGGAGGAATTTTAAAGAACTTATACTGTAGTCAGYAACACTGATCAACCTAAATATGACTGCTCCGACTAAAAATGATTGATAGGATTGAAATCTCCTAATTTACTCCATTTTATTTTATAAGATCCTTTTTATTTGATAATACAAGCTTGTAGTATAGTTAACTTTTCTACAAATCACATAGGAAAACTGTGGGGTTAATTGTCAGTTGTGCCCCTGCAAACCAACCCACTTTCATCTTGGAAGTCTAAGCGTCTCAGACAGTTCTATTTCTCTAACAACAAATCTTTAATTAAATAGGATATTGTAAAATAAATAAATTCATCTGTAAACATGCTGGAGGGCAGAAGGACATGTTTTTATTTATATGATTTTAATAAAAGATATGTTTCCAGTTAAATCCCTATGTGAGGGATCTAATATATAAAATGCAATACAAGGAAGTCATGGGTCTGTACACTAGAGCTTTAACTAACTTTTTGTTTTCAGAAAACATACAAAAATATACATATATATCTATAGCTTCTGTTTCCTTCCTCCTTTTTCCCAGGTTAATTTGACAGAAGGTATCAAGACAAAAGCACAATCTTTGCCTGTCAGGACCAGAGCCAGGATTAATGTGATGAGATGTAAAAGCACCTCCCTGTAAAATAAAACAAAGAAAAAGAAAACAAAAACATTTTGTGGAAGAGGCTGAGTGCTTCTTCTCCATACAAATTCTTCACATTTTCATATCCTTTCTCTAATGTTTKTTGGCGATGTTTCATATTTTACTGATATTCTGGTTTATCCATTTAAATATCTACTCCCTTTAAGAAAATTGCTTAAACCCTTGAACAGGTCCTGTTACAATGACTCCCAGTGTCTATTTTCCTTTATCAGCTTTGTTTTGGTTAGTTCTGTTTCACATAATGTCACTATGGTCTTGACTGGGGTTTGGGATAACATCTGTTACCTTATTTCTAGCTTTTTCTGAAAACTGTTTTTCGAGTGCCCCATACCAGCATTTCACCTTCCAAAAGGCAGGATAAGAAACAAGTGGATTGATTAAAGCCTCTTATTTTTCCTGCACTCAAGGGACCAGACTTAGCTCAGGATTCTCCTAACTCATCTCAGCACCCTTATCGTTGTCTATATTACAGAGCCATACATACATACAGAGCTGGGTGTAAAAAGCATATAGGCCTATTTAAGTTAACTCAAATTGAGTACATACTGCAAGGTTTACCTGATTGTCCCTTTAATGCTTAGCACGTGCAGATATGTGTCACATTGGAGTAGTTTCAGGGCTTGCCAACTGGATGCCTCTTTCTGGCTTCAAAGAATTCACACTGTACAGAGCAGCCAGGAATTTGATACCTCATTATATATAGAAACAAAAAACTTCGTTCTGCTCTTGATTTAAATACATCTTTTCTTTCTTTATTCCTTCCTTTTCCTCTTTCTTTCTTTCTTACATGGAAAAATTTCTGTGGAGACTGAAATTGTCGTCAGRTTCGGTGAAGAGGCACAGTTTAGACTTGTTTTTCCTGCTGCGAAAACAAAGGGTTATAATACTTCACAATCTTAACTACAGCAGGAATACCTCACTTCCCACTGCAATACCGAGCTGATATTTCCTGAGGATCACATGCTATTTAAAGTATTTCATTTTCTCCTGGTACAAGCAGAAGCCTCATCAAAACTGTGAATTTCAGATAAGCTTTTATCAGACTTTTGCTGTAACCATCTCAGAAATGAGCTGTCATCAGCAAATTTAATCTGTCTCTGGCTGCTTTAATTGTTAGCACCATTTCTGCCAAATCCTTCACAGTCCTCATAGCATGGAAAGTTTCTTTAAGACTTTTAATTCAGTCAGCAGAGATTGCACACTTTTTTTTTTTTTTTTTCATATTTACGACCTACACATTTAAAAGGTGGAGGACCTTGATTGAACAGTGGAATTATGGAAATGCAGCTGCATGAGTAGTATTAAATACTGAGGATGAAATGTGCAGCTGAAAGCGCTTTGGGAAAACCCTGCCTGGAAAAAAAAAAGCTCTGGAAGATATTCTACTTTTTTTGGAGTGAGAAAGTGAGAATAAAAATAAATAGGTTTTCTTCAATGYTGTGTGTCATAGAATTTTATTTGTTGTCTATAAATAATTGCAAATGGCTCCAATCTTAATCGTAGTATAAGGACAAGATGATCTTATGCTTACGTTGTTGCAAGAGGTCTCGGTCAAACTGAGTTCAATCTCCAGCCTTGCCACAGGCTTTGTGTGTGACCTTGGGCAATTTACGTTAGCCTGGATTCTCAAAGGATTTGGTGATATACCAATCTTTGGAGTCTATAGGCAKGAGGCGCCTATGTGCTTGTGCATAGCTGACCCTGACTGCCTGGTCTTACCCRTGAGCACTAATTATTACTGAATTTTCCTTGCCATTCTGCTGCCTATCCCAAGATCTTCCTACAGTTCCTCCGAGGCAGCCTCAGATTTGACACGACAGTTTGGGGATATCTTTTTTTTCTTTTGGTGTCATCCAAAATTTTTTCACAGCATATATGTAAACTGACATAAAATAAATTAATTAGTTTTTCTCTATTTTTTTCTCCAACTCTGACAATGAACTCATGAGTGTCTGGAGCTAAATAGGTTGTGTGAATAATACAATGAGATAAACAAGACATGCCTATATAGCAATGAGAGATTGTGATTGCAGCTGCTGACCTTGATATAACTTTTTTTTTTCCTGATAGTTTAGGCATTCATAACATCTAAGCTGTTGCTTCATTATTATAGCAGTTACAAAATCTTCCTGGCAATCTGTTCCAAATACAGATAAGTATTGAAAAAGACATCTTGAATTGTTACCCCTGGACAGTTTTGCAGCTAAACAAGTATCTTCCAAAAACTGCATATAAAATCTGTGGTTGGGAAAGGAATTGCTGACTTATGTCTATATTAGTTGATCTGTGATTCATGACAAGCAGCATTGATGTCATTATGCACCAATAAGTAGTTGTTGTTGATGACTATAGTCAGTATGTGGTGGGAAACTATRAAGCAGTAAAATTATATTTGTCTAATTCCAGAGAACTAATTTGCTGAGTTTGGCCTCTTCTTTATTATTTCAACCAGTTAGCTTTTGTATTTTTTATTTCTTTATTTTTGTGAAACTTGTTTTCCTGTATGAGGATCTTACAAAGTCCATGGTAATTTGTTTTTCCTTTGAATATGAGTTTGTTCATTTGGTTGTTTGCTCTGGATAATTACATCCCCCTGCCACATCATTCCCTTTTGTAAACTAGGAGAGCTACTAATACAGCATGATTTGCAAATTCAGATTATTCTAAATGGATATGCAATTTCAAATGCACTTTGTGCAATTTTCAGCATCCAAGCTTATAATAYGCCTTTGCATTCATGCCAATAAAGATAAAATCCAAATGCTTAAAAAAAATGAAGACAAAAAGATTTCTTCAATTCACTCAACTGTTACTTTTTATTTTGGTCTTCAGGGAGAGCTGTGCTGAACTAGCCCCAGATTTTATAGAAATGAGAGGATATCTATTGGTGGCATGAATTTAAGATTAGAAAAATGAATTTAAGATTAGAAAAAGTGGTATTCCTAGACTGTTTACAGCAAGTTCTAGAATCTACATGCTGGAAGTTTTGCAAATCAAATATTTTCTATGTTGATCCATTTAAAAAAGAATGTAAATATTTCAGAGGAAAATGAACCAAATTATTATTATTATTTCATCTACATTCCCCCCTCATTCATGTCTCCCCCTTCCCCACTGAAAATACGTGACCTTACACTTATAGTCCATCCTAAACTCTGAAAGTCCAAATGACCTTTGCCCTCAAATCTGAAGGAAAGCTCCTAAGTGGCATTAGCGAAGTCAGCCAAAATTTCTGGCCCAGTAGGAAACCATTCCTGTTCCTTAAAACTAATGCCTCCTTTCTCTTCTTCACTCTGTCTAGCAAGATTCTAGGATATTTGAGCTCTCGTGGAATCCTTCAGCATTCCTGACAGGCAGTGAAGATGCAGCTTGTAACTATCAAATTTGTGAGTCAATACGGTACAAATTCAATCCCAAGGTAATTCTTTCTTGGGAACAGACAAACATTGAGACCAAAAATTCAAGCTATCAAGATACCTTACATTTGATTTGAAAGGCAAAATAAATTTCACTGCAAAAATTCCTGAAAGCGGAGAATAATCAACAGTTAATAAAGTCCCAAAAGAAGATACATCCAATGAGTGGCTCTGCCAAACTGTGAAAAGTCCCTAGAGATATTTTTCCCATAGGGATTTTTTAGTATGACAATGGTATCGTTTTCTCACACAGAAGAATGGTCCCAAACAGGAATTCTTAATATTATGACAATCACTTGTTGATAGCTTATATTAATAAATACTGARAGGGAACTTGCAGTCTGTACATAAACCATTTTGTTTGATACCCTTTGACTTCCATAGAAGCCTCTGATAAATTCAGTGTCCTGTAGCACACTCATTACTCTGTCTTCTTGCTTCTCCTGCTCTATCCCTCCCAACTCACTGATCGCCTCAGGTCTTTGCAGCAAATGCTTTGGAGGCAGACCGAGTAAAGTCAACACAGTCAGACCTGAACATCCTGGGGTCTCTCTTCCTACTAGAAAACAAAACAATGGAAAAAAAGAAAAAGCTTTTTTTAGAAAAAAAGAAGAGGTTTTTTTTTGTTGTTGTTGTTTTTATTTTTTTTTTTTTTTAGAAAAAGCTAAACAAGGATGTAGGTACATATTCAAGACAAAAAATAAAATGTRTCTTCTCTTTAGATTCAGACTGATCCTAGTTGACCTGTGATATAACCAGGATTATACCTCAGGCTCCTGACTTCCAAAATCACTCAGGCTGGGAAGCTGGCTGGTACAGCCTTCAGTCCTGCTGGAAAGYCCRWTTYCCCTTTGTGGAAATCAKTGCCCAGAAGGGCAGGAAGAAAGTRGTGCAAATTCAAGCCTTGTTCCAACAGAGACGGAAAGCACAGCCAAGATGTACATCCTTACCTAAAGCCCAAAAGTGTTCCCAGGCCACCTTGCTGAGACAAGGCCTGTTTGTTCCAAAMGTACTATTTATTTAAGAAGGTTGACCGTTGTTGAAAGCAATAGTCCCAGCAAACTGTGTTTGTGAAGAGCTATAATGTGCTGTTGCATTCTGTATAAATAGGAATTCACAAAATGCGAGGCCAGAGGGAAASGCTTTAATCTTGGAATGATGCTGGCTAGTGGACTTCCTGACTTAAATCCTTTCTTAAAACATGTCTTTCTGTAGAAAAAATTTTTAAAAAATTATCAAATCTTCACRTGGAGATCTTTAGTGATTGAGAATCCACCATGGGCTTGCATAAGTTTCTCTGTTGGCTAGTTAGCCTCATTTTGTATTTTTGGAACCTGTTTCTTACATGAATTCCTTTCAGAAAGTAAAGTTACACAAATGAGACAGTAGAAGATTGAACAGCATGAAAGATATTTTCACTTCCTCCATACTGTTTCCTTTTTATAGAGGAGGAGAGAAATCCCCAAACCTTTCTTGGTGGAAAGGAGACCAGATGTCTCACAAACTCATGCGTGGTGAGATCATCATGTAACGTAAATTATGGGTTCCAATGAAGTAACTGATTCACAGTGTCTGGTTCTGCGTTCTGGTGTTTACTCTCTGTATTGCCACTTCTCTACCCTCTTAAGACAGCTATTTTCCAGCTTCTAAGATGACATTGCAAACAGTGAGAAATGAAAAGAAATAAAATCTAATAAAAACAATTACTTGATTGTGTCCTTTTAAATAAAATATTAATCTAAGAATTTCAGCTGTGTGGCTGTGTGCTTTTATAAACCTGTTCACTGCCCATAGCTTATTCACCATAACAGACAGTCAGTCCTTGGTGACTTAATTCTAGCCTATTCTTTATTGAGTAGCATTTTTCCTGTTTCCTTTTTTTCTTTCTTTTTCTTTCTTTTTCTTTTTCTTTTTTTTTTTTTTGCTCTAGACAATGCAACTCAAAAGTTTTCATGCATCTCCTTGACAGATACAAACATTATTCCCATTGTGTCCTTACTGAATGAAAAATTTAGAGTGCAGAGCTGGCATTGGAAGATTGACTGGATTCTAAATGAACTTTCTGATACCAAATGTAAAACTAGAGGGAACAGAGCACCAATAATGAAGTGAAATACAAGGTTAAGTATTGGAAACTAATTAGCGAGTTCATCAGCAACAACTCTTTGATGGTCTGAACTGCTTCCAAAAAGATAAGGATACATTGTTTGAAGAAACAATTAAATCCCATCCCATACTTGCATAGAATTATTTCATATTCATATGCAAATCCAAAGACATAGATACACTCAAAATACTAATGCCATATATATACATAGCCAGCTTGTTTCCCCTGTTGTTTACACCGCTGTGTAAACAAGGTATCAGAGGTAAATTAACAGAGGTCTACAGCATAGCAGCATTGTAAGACTAAAGAAATTCACATTATCTCACTYCCTCTGTTTTTCATTATCCTCATTGTCAGTAGCAACTTATTTGCTATGTATTGCCATAATACTGAGATATTTAAGCACAGCACAGATCCTTGTTATTAAGGATATTATGTGAACACATATCAGAGTCCTCAAGCAGAGTTTAGACACAAGCATGTGCCTACACATAGATGGGCAGACAGATAATCTATTGACTCAGCTACCCAGATTAATGTCAACCGTAATTTTACTTCAGTCTGACTCCAGTGTGGTTTCCTACAGTTTGGAAAGTAAGGTGATCAAGTTCATATGCACTGTGGTAAATTCCTTATTCTTCTTCATTCCTATTAGGAGTGATGCATTCCTGTTGGGAATTCCTGGGCTACTCAGTGGCAAAGGCGAGGAACCTGAGTCCAAAATCCCTACGAGGGATTCMTTCTGCAGAGATCAGCTCATGCTGGGGGTGCTCTGTGCTACACTTGCATCTAGGACCCAGAAAAGGAAAGCACTGAGGTTTCAAACTGGAGTTTGAGGCAGCCAGTACTGCTGTCATCATCCAGGCTTGATCCTTGGGATCTGTGGACAGATATCCCAACAGGAGTTAGTGCTGCTTCAGGCTAATGCTAATACTGCTGGCTCTTCGCCTGGGGCAGCACACGCTCCTGCAGAGCTCTGCACAGCTGTGACTGCACAGCAGCGACAGCCGCCGGGCTCCTCATCTCACCAGGAAATGAATTCATTCACTCCGGAGCTGACTTTCCTCTGTTGATTTAGAAAGAAGCATCGGCTCATTCAAGCTATAACACTTTCCATTTCTGCCTTTCCTTTCCCAGAATGGGAGAAACGTGCCCCTGACTTGCCTCTCTGGTTTCATTCAGATAGCACAGACCAGGACAGCAGCATAGAATGGACCTGTATTCTTTTTGGAGAACAATGGACTGCAGAAAAGGGTTTATTGTTCGTGAGATAATGCTATGTGATGACTAAATTTGGAGAGGAAATGACCATCCAAGCATTACTATAATAATGCAAGCACTCATTTATTTATCCTTTGATGGGTTTCCAAAAAGCCTAATCAGTTTAGAGATTCCTTATTATTACTTTTCCTGTGTGGCCTTTTGAGAACACATTAGATATTTAAAGATGGATTTTTTTAAAAAAACTGTTATTTTTATTTTTACTTTTTGATCCAGTAAAAAATGAGGCTGCTAATTGTCCCATGAATCTGATCTGCAGTACTTGCAGAAACAGTAGTGCAATTTCCTGGCACCCTATTAGCATATCACTGATGGAGGCAGGAGTTTAGACCTGCAAATAACACCGGGATTCAAACTAAGTGTAGTAGGAAGGACAAATTTAAGAATCTGAATTAGGTAAAACTCATGCAAAAGTTGACTATCTAAGTTCTCTGTCCAGTGGAAAGAAGTATGGATTAAAACATCAGGTTTTAGACTTTAAGTCCATAGTTGCAAATATTATGAATCCTGTGTGTCTTGTCCTTTTTTCCTCCCAGTCACACACTACATTTTTTTCTGGGAATCAAAATTAAAGTCCCAAACCCCAAGATTCAGAAATAATTGCAGTGCACAAGCAAGTAAGCTTTGGGGTTCTTTTTCTGAAGGAGTATCAAGCATCTCCTTTCCTTTCCAATCCACAACACCTGAAAACAGCCTAATATGAGACATGGGAATTTACTCATCACACTSACTAGTGAAAAATCATTCCTAGTCGAAGTTCCTGAACAAATAAGTCTCCTTATTGCAAAGCTTTCTCTGAATCACTGCCTCCAGGGCACATCTTCCCTGCAGGGTAGTGTCACAATGCAGTGTCTTATGTACRTTTTGTGAGAGGCTCAAGGGTAACTTTACCCCTTTTTTCATGTCAGAAACAGTGCTTTTTCCATAGTTATGTACATCAGCAAAGCCAATAGAATTCACATTCAGCTTCTTATATTTCTCTATTAAGCCCTGTAAGTTGAGCTGATTCCATGCAAGTAGCCTCAGACCACCTCAAGTGCCTAAACTTTCTAACATATTTCAGCACACTGATCAATAGGACTCTTTTCCCTTCCTAGCCATACAAGCTGCACAAGGTGAAAAAAAAAGCAACTGAATTAATATTTATTTTGCAACAGAAAAGAGCCCAGCACTATCTACAAATGGTCTAATTAATTGGGATTAATTTCATGTGCAAAGTTAGGCTCTGAAGGTGTTGATGGAGCAATACATCAAAGAGGCTTCACCTCTGTAAAAAATCAATGCTAAAGTAACCTTGATTACTGTCTCTGTTGATGTCACACATAACACTAATCAGTCATGGTTTGCACTGAACACTATTATGAACAAATATTATTYGTTCTCTTATTGACATTTTTTGAGACCCTGGGATAATGTTCACTGCAGTTCTCTAAGAGGAAGTATTCACCTGAGGGAAACTGTACAAGCTGAACAGGAAAAGGAAAATTACTTGAGGTCTAAAATGAAAAATAAATGCAAATACATTGCCACAGAACAGACAAACTCTTCCCTCCCTTTTTCTTTCCTTCTTTCCTGCCTTCCTGCCTTCCTCCTTCCCTTCCTCCCTTCCTCTTTCCCTCTCTTTTTAGTTCTCTTTTCTCCTCCTCTCTTTCTCATCCCTAATAGAACTAAATAAAAAGCACATTTGAGACAATGGTAGGGTTCTGGAGGGAATGCTTTGCAGTACACGAGGAGGATCTCTAGAGATGCTAGGTCTGAAATACCTGACCTGAGAGGTATCCAAACCTGAGAGAACCAAACAAAACCTCAGAGTGAAAGCACCTAGCTCACCTTTAATAAGGCTCACTATCGATTTTTGTGATTGCTACTTTTATTCTTCAAAGCAAGCAAACATCTGACACCCAACTCGGGCTGTCTCCTGCCCTTCTCTACCCTCCCTTTTGATTAATCTTAATACTTTTCTGGCCTCAAGGATTCTCTCCTCTAACCCCTCACGTTCCTGTAAGTGCYTCAATTCCCATTTATTTCAGTGGTGTGGTGAGTTCCTACTGTAGCAAGCATTCATTGCAAACTATTTCTATATTTTTTCCTGTCTTCCAGGCATCTTGGATCAAACCTTCAAGTACTATCAAGAGTGGATCTTAACTGGACTCCCTGGACCTGAACCTTGCTCTGCTCTGCAAAGACTGAACAGTAAGGCTGAAGCCACATGATGGTACAAGCCCTTTGGTGGTATGTTCCACAGTCGTGGCCTCCTGGTTGTTCACACAGAGAGCAGGGATGGGAACACAAGCAAGTATCAAGACATAAATAAAACATACACACAAAGAGTATGATTCTGGAGCAAATCTGCCTTCTTTTTTTTTTTTTTTAGGCTAACCTAAGTCATCAAACTTACAACAAAGTTTTTCCATCTCTGCTCACATTCATTCTTCCTTCTACCACCTATTGTCTGCATACTTTCCTTCAGGTATAAAAGCCACTTTATGGTAATACATGAGGACAAATGACAGAGAGGGAAAGCTTGTAGTGAGTTCGTATTTTTGACTAGTTYAGATGGAATAAATTATCTCAAGGCATCTTGAGATGCTTCTGTCACAGAAATAGTCAAGCATGACTTATGGATTTCAGTTGATGGAAAATATGTTAAARAATTCATCCCAACATCTAGATACATTCTGGGTAGCGAATGTTTATTTACCAGTTGGAGAATGGGGCTTTAGATCTCCTATACTGGTTCTGCTTAGTATAGCAGATGGTGCTCCTATCATGCGACACTGTTTTCAAACCCACATCGAGACAACCTCCTTATTTCAATCCATGCTGCATCTGTCCCTGAATAAGATAAATTAACCACAAGCACACAAAGAATGAAAACAAACCTTATACTCAGACCAAATGGATATGAAAAATGTACATAATCAAAATATGCCAGATTCCTTTATTTACAATAAAGCATRGGATTAGAGTCTCTTATTTTGTCAAGCACTCTTTACTGGGGAGGAGGAAAATATTGGTCTTTTTGTTTGGTGTTGAGTCTTGAACTATGCCCATTTCCCTTGCCTTTGTCAAAATATCAGACAACAGAAGGAAAAAAAAGAAAGGAAACAAAAAAAAGAGAGAGAAAGTAAAGGTAGGGGAAATAAAGAGTGTGCTGCTGCTGGAGTGTGTTGCTGTTCTCGGGATTCAAGGCAAGTGGTCGGTCAYGGATGGATGCTTTGGGCTGGCAGGCTGGTCACAGCAGCTGCTGCTCTGGACCCTGGCTCATTTCCCAGGTCTGAGATGTCATCCGGCTGGTCCACGCAGGTCCCTTTTCCTTACCARTCTTTTTAAGGCTGGGCAGAGCCAGAAAGGCTGTCTCCTCATTGTGCTGATAACCGCACGGTGTGGCAGGTCTCAGAGTCAGGTGAACAGCAAGGAAATTCAAAACACAGGTGTATGCAAAGTGAGCAAACACACGGGAGCAAAGCCAATGGGAAGGTATCAGAAGGGGAGGAAAGAGAAAGCTCAGGTCTTTGCTGCTTCAGTGGTAAATATCCATATCAGCACACTGAAACCAGGGTGTCTATGAGGACTTGGTGGTGCACAAGATGCTGAGAAAGACRGACATTTCCTTTTGATCCTCCCAAAGGAGCTTTTTTTCTTTGATTTGCTCATTTTGCCAAAGTTTGTGATGAATAGACAGGCTGATTCAATTAAGCACACTACTTGATGCATCCATTTAGTATAAGCATTTCTTATCCTGTTTTTTTTTTTTTTTTTCCTCCCTTCCTAGAATGGCTTGAATTCAACACAAACTAGAACTATAAGGTCTTTTTGATTAGACTTGTTCTAGTCTCCCTATTTCACATCCATGCTCTCTGTCACTCTTCCCCTCCATGCATTGTGATATGAGAAAGGAGGGGTTTTTTTGGTAGTGCTTCTTTTCTGACAGATAAGACCACTTTAGAGGAGGTCTGMTGAACCTTCAGTGTTGTAGCACTTCTTTGTGTCAATGATTTAGGGATTCCTTAAGTGCTTTGGAATCAATTAAGATTGCTTGCTTCTTTTCCTTGGCAGAGTAAAGCAGTAAGAATTTGGAGACAGCATCCAGATAAAGCCACTCAMTTAAGATTTCTCTGAGATACATTTTTTTCTGCCCCGACAAGATCTTGAACAAGATGCAAAGAAAAAAACAATTCATAATGGGAGAAAAAGTGGAATTTGGGCATCCTTTCATACTAATTTCTTACAATTTTTCCAATCTTTCAAGCATCCACAAGGTGGTAAAAGCTCACCTCTGATGTGACTTACAGCTGTAAGGACAGAAAAAGCCTTGTCACTTTATTAATGATTTGAGGTAGAGATTTTTTTCTGATGTGAGTTTGTCTTTCATGCCTACTTGGGCACTTTGGTTGTGTGAGCACTGGTGTGGGCAAAGCTGCTTCCCTCTCAATGCGAGCAAAGCCAAAGTCACACAGCAGGATAACATCTGGAGTTTGCCACTTGCAGTGTCCCTGCAAGGTCCTCAAAGAGGTAGCTCTATATCCGTGCACTGTGTGTGCTTCATTTCGAGTGGCAACTGGCACAGGTTTTGCTGACAGTGGAGATATAATGTGGATGTGGAGTCCTAGGACCACAACAGAGCAAAGTAAATCACATTCAAGTCCTTCCCTCTTTTCATCATACCTGTAATGTAAAAACGGACAAAAAACGAGGTAGATGCACACACACATATATATATATGTATACATACATGTTGCAGAATCAGGGAGTACGACCCCTCTGAATGTGTTGCATATTTACTAGGGTATATAATTTACATTACTAGAGTATATAATGTACATTGCATACAAAATATTTATTCTCATTGCRTTGAATGCACACATGCAGAGGGCCAAGCACAAACAGAAGTTCCAAGCCACCCTTAGAGCACCATTCTCTTTACCTGTTTATAACCAAGCAGAAGTGTGCTGTGTGTTCCAAGGCGGTGTGGTATCTGCAGAACAGTTTCCATGATTTCAACAAATGCAATAGCTTAGCACACATATGAAGCAGGASTGATCATGCTGATCAACATGTTCAACGACTTCCAGGTGCCCAACTGGAACAGCTGCTCCAGCTCGAGCTAAAACCTGCCAAATATTTCTGTAATTCTTTGCACTTGCTGMAAATAATAATATTGAAATATCCTTGAAGTCAGCAGTCATAAATTGATTGAATATGAATTACATGGAAAATAAGCAAAAGCAGGTCTTCGGCTAGGTTACTCAATTTCAAAAAGGAAACCTTTGACAAATTACATGAGCAAGGTAGTGAAGGCAATGGAAGCAAGAAGTCAGGGGCTTGCAGTGTGACAGATTCTTCCAAACTCTTTAAGTCAGCAGTGAAAAGTTACCCAAAACTTGCACATCAAGCAAGTGAGAACAAAACTTTCAGGAAAGGTTTCCAAAWGTATTTGGATGTATAGCCACCTCGAAAAGGACATTAAGAGTAAGSATAAAGCCTACGAGAAATCGAGAGAAAAAAAAGATTGATCAGCAAATAAAGGTACACCTTAGAGGTCATGAAGTGTAGAAATAATGTAAGAATTGCCAACAGCCAAGCTGAGCTAGGCCTTTCAAAGTATATTAAAACAAATAACAAAAAAACTCTTCAGTCACATAAATAAAAAAGCGAASAGCAAAACCAGGAGCGGTACCGCATGCAGCAAAGCTGGGTAAAGATAAAGTAGTRTAGGTCTGTTTGGGAGCATTTTGGCTCATTTTCCAATAAAGGATCTTTGTAACTGAATATAATGGAAAAACAGATGATAGAAATTAAAGTGTAGAAAGGGAAATAGAATACTTATATACAAGCAAATAATACTTTGTGGAGAAGAAAAACAAAAAAGTAATAGTCCCTGTAAACTGTGTCTACCACCCCAACCAGATAATCACTTTAACTACAGAGTGGTGCTTTTTCTTTCTCTTATTTCATAATGTTTGAATTATTTGCTGCTCAGCAACACAGCTTCAAAGGTATAAGAAAATATCACCGATCTGTTGAAAATAGCTCATGTTACTCTGAGTATTGTGAYGCTACAGAGAGGTGGTGGCATTTCGACTCCTCCTGGCACAAAGGAACTTGGACAGCAGTGGAGTTGAGATGGATCTCACCACTGTCCAGTCAGGTGAGATAAAATTTGTCTCTTTTGTCTTAGCATAATCAACATGTAGGATTATTTTCAATCTTTATATCACATCTCTGGGTTTAAACTAGAGTGCCTGGATTCTGCCTGAGCAGTTGCTGTGTAAAAAGCAGTGAGGAAAACCACATTTTCTCCTTTTGGGTGCTTCTCATTTAGCAGGTAATGTGAAAAAGGTATTCCTGGATTATCCAATATTGCCTACACCAGAACCTAGATTTAGGTTTCTCACTTTTCCATATGCTGGGGTTCTTTGATGCATTTTCAAGGTGCTCTTCTCATATTCTGCACAGAGAGTCAGAAAGTGAGCAGCAGGTAGGGAAATATTAGTCTACTAATATTTGCATYAATAGACCTTTAAAGAATAATGAAAACCTAGGATTTACACTGAAATATCCTAAATACAAGTTAATCTGGACAGTCTTTCTCTTTTATCCAGCAAATTTGGTTTTCTCTTTAGCATTGTTGCACAGCATCACCGAAAGAAAAATCAACTCTCTACAAGGCTGAGAAACACGGTCTTGAATTAGGTCAGGTAGAAGTAAAAAAAAAGGACTTAAATTAGGTCTCTCACCTCTCACATGAATGTTGCAAYAGATAAGAGATAGACCGTCACTTGTGGCCCAAATCTGCTAGATTTACTCAGAGCTCGGAGGTGGAGATTAGAGTCCTCCAGGAACCTGAGCCGGAGCAGCGCTTTGCTTTTGGTGCAAAGTAGATACTCAGGCTGACAAATTCCATAAAAACAGACTGCTAGGGTATACATAACYTTTCAAGACAGAACTGTTTGAAAAGGCTTTCAAGTCATCTGTGGTTTTGTTTTGTTCTCTTTACGTTTTTTTTGTGTTGTTAATCGGATTGCTTGGCAGACACATCTGGGTGAGAAGTCAGTATAACATCTTCATTTGGAGATCTAGCACTGTGTGGGACAAGGAGATAGCCTGCTGTTTGGATAATTAAAAAATAAAAATAAAGAAAACGTGAGCTTCTGTTACTGCCTAAGACATGGATAACCAAAAAGAATTTCAAATTCTTGTTCATAAAAGTGTAAGGATCATATGCTTTTAATAATAGATTTTTTGTTTGCAAATCTTTTTGCTTTGTTTTTCTTTGCTTTATAATAAAGATTACTACCAGCAGGACATTAAAATATATTATGAAAGATTTATACATTCATCAACTCCGTGGCAAAGGTCATTTATATCACTGGGTAAAGACAATGAGAAATGCTTTTCTTGCAAAACAAGGGTTCTTAATGAGACCACCTACTCCTTTCTTCCCTGTTGAAGTCAGTTAGATGTATCAATTGTTTGTTTTAATAGCAAGGSCTATATAATATTCAAAGAAGTGATGTTAGCAAAGCATTTGTATTTGCTATACTGGGAGCTGTGTTCAAAATACTAATCTCTAAGTAAAAGGGGCAGCAGCAGATAGGAATTAATCAGGATAACTTGACAGAGAGCCACATCCAGTGTTGTGTTTCTRGAGCCAGGGCAGATATCAAGTGTCTAGGCATCTCAAACAAGTAGGTTTTGATGAGACTTCCCAAAGTTCCAGGATATCTAACCATTGACTTGAATCTATATTTGTGCTCCTCAGACATTTCCACTAGAAGAATAACACATTGGATTTATTTGGATGTATCAGTTCAACTGGTTTGAGCAAAAGATCTCTGAAGAGAGATAATGCATTAAGGACCTAATATTATGGGCTTTGGACAATGTTGGACATATTAATGGTGGCTGCTTAGCTTTAACAGAGTTTATATTCAGGCTTAAACCTGAACTCATTCCAAAGTGCTAGTCAAACATAAGAAAAAGTATACCTGTGAAATGCTTCTCAGCATTGCTCTTGATTGGGAATGAAATAAAGATATGGACCCTTAGCCGAGGGAAGAATGGGCCGGCTTCTAAGGCTGGTCTCTTTAGTCACCAGAATGAGAAATGCCAAGAAAAAAAMCCAAAATCCACTCACCTGCAAGTGGAGAGATAGCTGAGAGATGGCTGTACAGCAGGACACGGACAAGGAGCATGGGAAGCCTGTGCCCCTGGGAGGCTGTGGTGATGTTTCATCTCTAGCTTTGGGCAAATGGAACACTCACCCCAGCGCAGCAGCTCGCTAAAACACGTGCCCCCTGCCCTGCATTAAAGCTGCAGAGAGGTGACACTTCAGCACGAGGAGGCAAGACGTCCACAGAAGGGAACACCAYGACAGCCTCCTGTCGAAGATGCCCCCTGGATGGGAGACGCTGGACGGAWGAGCATATATCAACACTTAGCAAAACAAACGTCCTTGGGAAGCTGGAAGGGTTTTAGCACAACTTCAGAAGTACTTCCTTTGTGGAGCTCACTATGAACTGTCTGTGGATAGGTATTATTTAAAATGTTGGTGACATCAGGATAGAAAGCCTATATTTACTGCTGAAACCACAGAAGGGAAAAGAGGGGAATGTAAAAATTCAGCTTAACTGCTATCATTTAAGACCCATGTGGCTTTCTTGTATGTGAATGTGGTTTTGTTTGTTTTTCCATTATTGCTTGTAAATAACAAGGATTTTCTTTCTTTCTTTTCTAATTCTTTTTTATCAGCAGGATACTATTCTGTCCTTCGGAACAATAAAGGGACTGAACCAAGAAATGCGTGCTAATACTTAACTTTGCTACTCAGGGGAATTGTCCCACCGAAGACAATAAGAGTATTCATTGCCTGATCATGAGTTCTCCCGAAATACATTTCCTTGAAAATTACAGTTTATTCCCTCATTGAGCAAGGATTTCACTCATCGAAATTATGCGAGACAGAGCGTTAGAACTAACACTAACAAAAAAAAAGAAAAAAAAAAGAAATATTTTGCATCACTGCTTTTGCAACCACAAAGTATTTACATTGACATATATCTAAAATAAGTAATCCAATAGGCTGGACATCTGCTCTGTAAGTGTGGCCCTTTAACAGATTTTATTTCTCCTTCTAACTGACAGTATRTACAGTGTACAGCTTTCATTGTGAAATTAAATTCAGGGTGTTCCATGCAACGCGATTATTCCTCTGCCACCAACTAATTATCTGAAAAACAAAACAGAACAATAAAACATATGAATTACTGCAGAGCACTTATGGCAGCTGCTTGCACTTTTACAAGTTTTATTTTATTTAAGTCATTTTCATCTCTCAGCATTTTTTAGATTAGTGAGCCTTTTGTTTTTCTTTTTGCTTTGTTTTAGAGGACTGTTGCATTGATGTACATAACTATAAATAAATGTATGTGTATATATGCATGGACTTATGCATACACATATTATGCACACACACTTTTCACACAAGATGCAGGAACTGAACACATAGTAGAGACGGAAAAAGTGCAAAGAACATATTTTAATAAGACTCCTAGAATTTAATATTCTAGGGCAGTAACTAATATTGTAGGAAGGAAATGATAGATAACACATGCAAATATTGATATATCATAGTTACTTAATTCCTGCCTAATTACTAAAAGATTTATAGGATCCTGGAATTGTAGCTATAAACCTTATGGTTTCCTTGGCAAAAGTTCAGCTGATTAGCTTAAGAGAAAAATGACTTTCAGGCAACCAGATTCCTGAATTCTACAGATTTCTATCTTACAGATGGAAACTCTCATTTCCAAAATAACATCCAAACAAGTGAGTGGCYATAGGAATATGGAGGGACATAGTTCAGGCAAGAGGATTATTGGTGAACCTGAGGTTGTAGATATGAACAAGTCTTTCRTCAAATGTGGCCTTCAAATCAGGCAGACAGAGGCAGATATATTTGTATGCAGATGCTTCCTGCTATAAGTTGCTAATCATGGTCATTTTTTTGTAATTGTGTGTTTCTCTGTGTGTAAAACGATTGCTGTGATGGACTGAATAAGCAATGTAACCAATATTGCATCATCTTAACCACAGGCTTACAACGCATTTAACACAAGAATGCTTGTCCAAAGGGAGGTTACAAACCAGTTAGCTTGGTAGCCTCCAAACATTGTACCATCACCCTAAATAAATGTCCCCAAATATCATCACCCCAAATTGTGCTCTTGGCCACTTTAATAACCATAGGYTTGGCTATTTATCATGAGTTTTCATCAATAATACAAGCTCAAAATGAACATATTACACATGGGTGTGATGTATAAGTGTCTTTTAACAGGCTGCAATGCTGGGTCGTGTTAGGTCCCCAAAGCACCTTGTTGTTCACTCTTTAACACTGCATTTGTAAAAGTCAATCTATGTCTGCAAAGAAGGAAGTATTTGCAAATGCAGCATCATCGCTGAGTGCTTTGCCAAAAGCTACATCATTATTTGCTTCTCGGAAGAGAGTCCACAAATAGCCAGCTCCATCCTTCAGCCCCCTCTCCCCGCTCCACTAGATAATCTGCAGTACAGTCACTGCTCCCAACATCTGCTCTTTTTCTCTCCTTTTCTTTATGCGAAGCTGCACTAGGTGGATTTCAGCTGCTACCCAGTTATTTGGCAAAAGGATGTGAGAATCCAACTTCTTAGGGGTTTTCAGTATGTGCGGGATGGAGGGAGCGCAGCAGTTGCCTCCTTTCTCTGAGACTGCTGCCGCAGCAGCTCCAACAACGAAAATGCACAGTCGGCGGTTTCTTTATTTTCATCTTTGTAGCGCTCTTGGCACCGAATTCTGGAGTGGATAAATTAAAATAGTGTCTGCCTAATCCCTGTGAGAGATCGGATTGCAACGTAGACYACAACATTTTCCTCGAATGGGCTTAAAAATGGTATGCTTTTGAGCTCAAGCCTCATCCTAGCGTAATCAGGTTTGACACGTAACATTTAGGATGTAGTCTTCAAGCTCTGGGGCCCAAGCTGTGCAGCAAGGTAGCTCACCTCATGACCTATGACACACCACAACATGACTTATTTTATGTTTCGTTTCCTTTTAATAAGCTCAGGGAAARAAAAGTATGTCATATTTGAGTTTTTCTTTTTTTTTCCACTAGTGAAAAGACCATTGTTATGTCTTTACATTCAAAAAACATACTTCACAATGAAAGCATGCCAGATAAATAGACAATCTTGGAGAAATAAGTTTTCTCTATATGGAACTGTGCCCTGACTAGAAGAAATTAATTAACTAAATTTAAAATATGGCTCATTCTCTTTGGAAAATAGATGCTTGAAATCTCTGGATGAGTTATCAGTTTGACAGTTTCTTATAAAGAAGATATAGCTGCTTCTCCAGGTCGATGGCAATCACATTGTTTAAACAATTAGCTCAGAGAGTACCAGAGCTAATAAATACCTGCTTTCGGTTCTTCTCTTTCTCTCCTTTGCTTTCACCATGGGCCCCATGTGGATTCTCCGCTGTTTAATAAAGTATGAGCATCTTAAGGTTTCACTGAGAGRAGGATGACAACAGTGTCTTTTCAAGCTGTATGTTTTCCTAGTATATGACAGGATGTCTTTGAAAGCTCTATTTTTCTGTCAAATCMGGATGAGATCAACCAATTGTATAAAAAGATATTGCTGATGGACGGAGAGAGATCAGGAGAGAGAGTGTATCTGATACAGGTATACAAAACAAACATGATTATTCAGCAAATTGCCAGCTGCAAGCACATAGCTGATATCTATTGCTTTCAAAAAAACCACCCCAAAAGTCATTTGAGAAAAAAAAAAAAAAAGGCAGTTTTAGGGTGCAATTTGTCTGGTCTAAGTTCAACACTTATTTTAGGAGAGGAAGAATCATATTCTCCTTGTACCAGTTTCTCTCCTCAGACTATAAAGAGAAACATCTCATTCAAATGCTCATTCTCTGCTACATTTAGTCATATAGATAATATCCTTTCAGTGTCCTTGACCTAACCCATCCAGCAATGGCTCTGCTTTTTATTGCAAAAAAACCCCACCTTCACTTTCTAAGATTATATTATGCCTATGATGTTCTACCTAATCGCATTCCCAAACGCATCACAGGAAAATACAGCAGGCAGAAGGTCATTTTTCAGTGAGTTTGCTTTCTTTACATACAGCAAAATGCAAGTCTCTTGCATGAGTCCAAAGAAGTGYATTGCTGATTCATCAATCTAATAAATATCTCTTACTTTTGAATGAAATAAAACAMGGAGGGATAGCACCTTACTCAGTCATTTTGGTGTCCTTTGTGAGTGCTAAGGCTCCCCCAGTTCTTTAACAGACATTTTCTTTTTATTCCACTCYTTCCCTCATAGAATGTTATGCTCCATTTCTCTCCTTGCTCTCTCTCCYGAGCACCTTCTTTGAGTAGGTGAAATGATGTGAGAAAGAACTATCAGTATTGGTTTTTTCCTTACTTATCTCTCTTCTTCACCTATTGTRAATGATTTGCTTTCTATTGAATATTTACTGTTATCTTCTTGTGTATGAGAAGAACAATGAATTTAAAATTGTTGCTCAGAACATGGAAATCAAACTATAGGATAAAGATAGAAAGGGTGATTACGTTGTCTACTTCAGATTCTTACATATCATGAGTTTTTAAATACAACTGAATTGAGTTTGTATTAATTATACTGCTGTTAATCTGTCAGAAATGCTTCCTGTCTGAAGGTGTCTGGGAACAGAGAAACCACTACTTTTCAAGGGCATTTTTTYAGTCGTATCCTCAGCAAATAAATGCCTAAATAAGTGAATAAATAAATGAATGAGTAAAAAAGTGGCCTTAATTACTGTTATAATGCACTTACCTTCATTTTCCAGCTGTATTTGTGCCCAAGTTTGGCCCTGATATTTGAAAGTAGGCAAAAACATTTTTTTTCTTCTTTCTCATCAATTTACAACATGTCAAGCAGCACGAGCTAATCATGACCAAGGGCTTTGTCCTGTGAACAACACCCAGGCAGTAAGACTGTGCATCTCTCTCTTGAAGATACTGATAAAATAAAACATAAAATCAGGTTTTGTTATTCAGAAAGTTGACACTGCTAGGAAGTTTTTGTAGTCATTGCTGCACWGGAAACAATAAGGTTAGTTATAAGTAGCAAGTTTCAGCCATCTTCCACCAAATATAATTTCTCTAATAAGCCTTGACTAGTCTTTTGTTGATATGATTAACATTTTATTCTGTGGTTTCTGAATACGACTACATATGGCTCCATCACATGCATGATGCTGTATACAAGGTGCTAGGATGGCTTTATGCAGGAAAGAGGACAAGAGGCTGGCTGCTTTTGGAGACCAATCCTGAGTGCTTCTGGAAATAACTGTGTGCATGTATATGTACGTATGGGTCTGCACACCCTTACACTGGGCTTTGTCCTGACCCCGGAGGTGATTGTCTGGCCCGGGAAGCATGGGGTTCAGTGACCTTTCCAACATTTTTTACCTTCTATAATGGCAAAAGTGTTATTACCCACCATAAAATTGCTCAGACTTCTTCCCAACTCCTGAYATTGCAGTTGCCTTTGGTGACCTCATGTGACAGTGAATTATTTAGGTCAGCTATCAGCTACATTAAGAAAAGAAAGAGAGAAAAAAAAAAGAAWAAGAAAACAAAACAACATTTGCTTTTATTGGTTTAAAATTTACTGCCTTTTAATTTCAGAGGAAGAAGAGTTGAGAGCCACTCTTGCTCTCCCTAGATGGCATCAAAAATGGATAAATGAATCAAAGTAAAGCCTCATGAAAATGAAGCAGTTTAACTACGGTTATATATTGGTATACACTGATTCCTGAAACATTTTCACTTTCTTCTCTGTATAACTTTCCCTCTTTCCCCTCAGGCAAGAACTTAACTGATTGTAAGCACTGCCACATTACAGGTGTGAAATAAAGGCGAAATAAGAGTGGGAGCCCCTCACAATATGGGTCCAAGGAACCCCCGCTCACTCAGTGTCCCACAGGCATTTGAGGTAGACCTCTGTTTGCAATTAAAACTATAAAATAGCTGTATTGTAGCTTTYCCATTTCCATCACAAAAATTAAAAGAGGGGGTTAATGATAACAACAACTGCCACATAAGGTTTGTAGTGATGTAAGAACCTCCTGCTTTCTGCAACCCAGTTGGTGCTACCACACAAAACCAAGGGAAGAAAACTATATGTGAGGGTATCATTTTGTTTAATTCTTCTTCAAGACAAATCTGATCCTATTGTCCCTATTCTTTGTGTTACTCATTCTCTTCATGATGTTTTGGAAAAAAAAATATGTTTTCTATGACAGGCCAYGCACTTACTGCAGTACAAACAATCTCATTTGGGCTGCACCAGTGATGTCCTTGCATTGACATTTGCATTGCCTGTGCAGTGTGTCCCCCTTAACACTGTCTCACACCAGTGTGCTGGGTTRGTTGAACTCAATTATATGATAGGGAACATGTGATACAGAAGAAGTGTTTTCTCAGTTTCTGTATCTACAGCTGCTGCCTTAGTGCACGCTCAGAGGGGGACAGGAAGATGTGAGCTTGGCATGTGAATTCATTCAAGCAAGACCAAGGTAAAGAATATCTTCCACTATTTCAAGGATGATTTCATGCTATTTGACATGGTTGACAAAGCAGGTCTGAGCTTTCTTAGTTCAATGAGTTTATAGAAACCTAAGACTCTTGGTACTATCTTCCTCAAGGGGAAGCTCCAGTTTCTTCAGCAATTCCTCCTGGAGCAGTCTAAATGCAAGACTCGGCTGTACATCTTGTTACAGCCTTCATCGCTCCAGTTCTGATCTCAAACAAACCAAAACGAGCATGACCAAAACCATGGAGCTCTCGTTTTSAAACTCCCACAGCAGCAATATTGTCTCTAAATCAAACCTCACCATACATGATGTGGAGCTGCTGRAGAGAGCCCAGCACAGGGCTACAAAAATGATCAGGGGCCTGGAACTTCTGCACTATGAGCAAAAGCTGAGAGAGCTGGGCCTSTTCAGCCTGGAGAAGGCTGAGAGGGGGTATACCAGTGTATATAAATACCTTAAGAGAGGGAATGAGGAGGATGGGGCTGGCCTCTTTTCAGTGATCGATAGGACTAGYGATAGGACTAGAGGAAACAGCCRCAAATTGAAGCATCAGAAGTTCCAAAGGAACTTAAGAAAGAATTTCTTAACAGTGAGGGTGACAGAGCCCTGGAACAGGTTGCCAAGAGAGGTTGTGGAGTCTCCTTCTCTAGATATCTTCAAAACCCGCCTGGATACCACGCTGTGCCCTGTGCTCTGRGTATCCCTGCATGTGCAGTGGGTTTGGACTAGATGACCTCTAGAGGTACTTTCCGACCTTAAGCATTCTATGATTCTATGATACATCAAGAAAACAAAGGCTATCAGGGCTAAGAGCTAGCGGTAATGGATTATACTATAAATATATTATATATAATACATATATATTTTGACTGATCTCATTTAAATGTCTACATTAATGGGACTTCCTGAAATATCTCAAAAATATGAGTTTTGTTTAGTCAAACTATCTTCTGCTTTACCTTATCTCACAGGCTCTGTTTGACTCCTTCATATAACGCAGTATATCACTAATCCATTAGCAGAAATGATTAAATCTAAAGACTCATCAGAAATGAACTCTATTTGGTTTGTCAGTAAGTTTCCTTTTCTTCAAAGTAAAGGTCTTGTCTGATTTGAAATTACTAAAGGTTCAATTAACCATATCATAAAACCTTCTTCTATTTGTGGCTTCTATTTATAATATCAGAGGAAAGAAAGTTTTTCAGATATTATGTCCTCTATTCTCTATTTATGAGCRACAAAGATGATCAAGGGACTGGAGCATCTACCATATGAGGAGAGGAGAGATTAAGCTAGYTGGGCCTRTTTAGCCTAGAGAAAAGAAGGATGAGAGGGGATCTAAACAATGTGTACAAATTCCTGAGGAATGATTGTAGGGAGGAGGAGTTCTGTTCTCCGTATTGGCTGGTAATAGGACAAGGGGAAATGGTTTTAAACTTAAACACAGGAAATTTCATCTCCAGGTGAGGAAGAATTTCTTTCCTGTGAGGGTGACAGAGCCCTGGAACAGGCTGCCCAGAGAGGTTGTGAAGTCTCCTTCTTTGGAGATCTTCAAAACCTGGATGCCTGGATGCCACCCTGTGCCTCCTGTGCCTCTGACTGTCCCTGCTGAAGCAGGAGAGTTGGATAGATGATCTCTAGAGGTCCCTTCCAACCCTAAAGATTCTGTGATTCTGTGATTCTTGGTTGTGCTAACACATATGTGCTATAAGAATCAATCCTCTAGCAACTACAAGAAGAAGACTAGAGGAAAAAATATTATTTTGTTTCAATCACTTCAAAAAGTCAAGATGAAATTATACAAACAAGTTAAACATTGCAAAACTTTTCAACTATTTCTATTAAAATTAGTATTAGTAAATTACATACAATTTGCAAAAATGCTGATATTTCATTGAAACGGATATACATTGAAAAATATATTTTTTTCCCTTTCTCTCTTTTCCTCTTTCTTTCACTTTCCTCTATTTTTAAATCAGTTTAGAACTCAGGGCATCATCTATTGCCCAGTGGAAAAGTCTTCTTTAGTCCGAAGGGAGCTGGAAAGGTGATAAATGCCCCTGTACTTTGGTTCATCCATCTGTAGAATAACACAAGACCTTCCTCTTGGGAGTGCTGATGTCTGAAAAATACTTTAGGTTTCCCAGGTGAAAAGTGCAACTTATGTGCAGAGTATTATTATAATCTTTTTTTCTCCCAACACAAGCATTTCATAAACTTGCATTGTTGTCAGAATAGTTCTGAAATATTTTACCCTTAGGTTCATCTTTCTAGCTACAGAGTACAGCTCTCAGTAGTTTACTCTCAGTCACTGTGTCTATGCACATACCATCTTTCCAAAGTGCTGCTGACATACAAATTCGCAGGATATCTATAATRTTCTTATTAAAGAGACAAATTAGTTATTTTACTTAAACAAATAACAGAAGTATTACCTGCTGGAATGCCCGGGTGCTCTCAATAAATAATACTGAGTGCTGATGAGATGTGTTTCAATGCATTTTATTTTACTTTTTACCTTGGTGTGTAATTTGGCTGCATTGGGCTGACTTAACCTCTTATGTGCTGAAATTCCGCTAGTACTCAGGAATGCTTTAATATTGCAACATTTACGAGCACTGATTTTCCTCCTTCAGAAATCTGAAAGTCTGATCCAAATATGTACATATCTATCAGATTTTTATTACAGAGATCACCAAGGAACTGTTGTTKTGAGAGACAAAGATTTGTGTCTCAGACAGAAGCAAAGAAATCAATAAATGAAAGATGGAAACTGGAGATGGATTTTGATAGTCCTCTGCTATCAGGCCAGAGTTACAAAGTGGGCTAAAAATAATGACARCATTATGGGAGGAGGATTACAATATAGAAAGCATTTCTCCTCGTCCCTGTGGTTGCATCTGTCCATACTTTAAAACCTTAGGGCTGATATATTGAGGTAGGTTAAGAACTGGCTGGATGGCAGAGTACAGAGGGTGGTGATAAATGAGGCCAAGTCTAGTTGGAGACCTGGAGCCAGTGGTGTCCCTCAGGGATCAGTACTGAGCCCGGTACTGTTCAACTTGTTCATCAGTGACTTGGATGAGGGCACAGAATGCACCCTGAGCAAGTTTGTGGATGATACCAAATTGGTTGCAGTGGCCAACACTCCAGAGGGCTGTGCTGCCATCCAGAGGGACTTGGACAGGATGGAGAGTTGGGCAGGGAAGAATCCAATGAGGTTCAACAAGGACAAGCGCAGGGTCCTGCACTTGGGGAGGAAAAATCCCAGGCACTAGTACAGATTAGGGGCTGACCTGCTGGAAAGCAGCTCCACAGARAGGGATTCGGGAGTCCTGGTTGACAGCAAGTTAACCATGAGGCAGCAATGCGCCCTCGTGGCCAAGAAGGCTAAWGAGATCCYGGCCTGCATCAGGAGGAGCATTGCCAACAGGTCAAGGGAGGGGATCCGGAGGATCCTCAGCCCCGGGGAGGCCGCACCTGGAGTATTGGGGCCAGTTCTGGGCTCCCTGGGACAAGAGGGACATGGAGCTTCTAGAGAGAGTCCAGCATAGAGCRATGAAGATGATCAACAGACTGGAGTATCTATTGTATGAGGAAAGACTAAGCGAGTTTGGSCRGTTTAGCCTGGAGAAGASTTACAGGAGATCTGATCAATATGTCTAAGTACCTGAGGAGGCCAAACTGTTTCCGGTGGTAAGCAGTGATAGGACAAGAGTTGAAACAAGAGATAGCACAAGTTGAAACCCAGGCAGTCCCATCTCCATCTGAGGAAGAATTTCTTTCCTGTGAGGGTGACAGAGCCCTGGAACAAGCTGCCCAGAGAGGATGTGGAGTCTCCTCCTCTGGAGATCTTCAAACCCTGGATGCCTGGATGCCACCCTGTGCCCTGTGCTCTGGGTGTCCCTGTTGGAGCAGGGGGGTTGGGCTAGATGATCTGTAAAGGTCCCTTCCAACCTTAGCCATTCTGTGACCCTGTGTCTGTGTGATATTGATTATGTCCAGAAGAACCAGAATATTCCTGCGGACATTTGACTCCTTTAAGGTCTCCTTCGTGTCTCTAGGAGGTAACCCTGGCCCCCAGCCAAGGGACTGTCTGAGCATCAGGAGCTAGAWATACTGTTTCAGAATATCTTGAAACTTCCTGTTCTCTCTCTTTCTCTACACAAATAAACTTTTGACAGGAAAGAAATTTTCTGTTATCCAGATTTAGACACCTAAAAGATACATATCTAGTTATCTATATCCATCAATAGTCWGTCAAGATGAACGCTCTTGGGTTCTTCAAAGAACCATTAATCCCCCCTGAAGTCAGATGTAGGATAGTTATCTCCTTCCCTTTATCTAGTTTTGTTGTTGCTCTTATTCCTGCTTTGARTTATAAAATTATATTGGGTGAAGTGGCACTAAATCCAGGTCYTAAAAGTTGTAATTTTCATTAGATTCTCATCTTCTTTCATTTTCATATGTATCCTTCAGTTTTGTTGTTATTGTTTGTTTTTCTTAAGCCTCTGATGAGATAAATTAGGGTATATGCATCAAATTAGAGCTATGTGACTTGTGTTCTTATTGCTCTACAGAACAAGAAGCAGGTCTGGTCTGTACACCAAAAGTCTTATTTTCTCACCTAGAAAGCCAGATTAACCTCACTGAAGATACTCTGCTGTGAAACTGATGTGAAGGATGGGTTTTGTACTATGAAATAGCATCAATGAAAACTCTGCATCACATTCTCAGAGTCAAGACATTGATTTCTGAGTAGCATTTTTCAGATAAAACAAGAATTGTTAAATCTCTGGGACAGAATTTTAATAAATGTTTCCCATCTGATCTGGTTGACAACACTGGAAAGGCACATTTTACAGAATCCATATTTTCTTGCAAGGCCAAGTCTGTATGTGGGAAAATAAAATAAGAAATAATGAAACTGACTTCACCCCTAATATTATGAGATTTCCTTTCTCTACATGTGTTCTGCAAATCATAGATTCCTGGAGCAATGTCAAGTTCAAAAAGTTAAGGATGAACGGCATCCACAAAGTTCTGTTTAACTGGAAAAATGTATGTTATGGGCACAGTAATGCTCTTCACTTAAAATTCTCAGTTCCATCAGCAATACCATATCTCCTTTGAATCTGGTTTCCCAGTTGACTACTGACTTTCTCCATCATCACAACACATAGTACTTCCACCTTTGCGGCAACACAACTTTATGCTCATGACAAAAATACCTTCTAATGGTCATCCTTCTAAATTTAGAGGTTTTGGCAGTGCCAGGCTATGCTGAAAGGAAGATTTGTTTTATTTTTCTTCTCTCTCTTTTTACATCTTGTTTCTTGTTCATCACTCAGCAAATGGTCTTCAAACATGTAGGTACTACTATGCTTTCMTATACTCTGAGGGTTTTGGGAGTGCAAGGAAGGGAGAGTACAGCTATATSAGACTATAAATCTATAAATTCTCTCTAGATGGAAGAAGATGATGGGTCGGAAGTACTGTTCATATAACCCAAGAGAATGCATAAATAACACATATTGTTAGGAAAAATTCACAAGGATTTTTTTTCTGTCTGAGTTAAAAACTTTTGAAATAAAACCCTTCTTTTGATCCATTAGCTGCAAATCAAAGGACAAAGCTAAATAAATAAATAAATAAATAAATAAATAGATAGATAGATATTTCATTCTCCTATTTTCTACAGTGAGACACTTCACAAACGAATAAAATCAACCCCTCAACCAATTATGATCATACTGGGTCTATTAAAATAAGCCATTAGTCCAGATCTGAATGRGGCCCTTCCACACTAGTAAACAAAGTCATTGAGTGAATAACGTTCATCGACCTACTTGCTGCGGGATGTTTATTTCATGTATAGAGAAAAAAATATCAAAGTATAATTTAAAGGGACTCAATGTCAAAGTCAGATATAAGATACTTAAGCCTCTTTGTATATCTCTTCACTATCTCTTATCAACAAGATGCATTTCTGTGAATTTGAGTGCCTAGAGACATCTATGAATGTGTCTAGGCTCCTAAATATCTTATTGAGATACTTGGACAGACATTCAACTAACCACTTAGGCATTTGAAGTGACATTTTGGTGGAATTTCAGTTCTCACATTCAGGAAACCAAGTCAGAAAAAATATACTTAACCTGAGCTTAGACACCTGTGACACCAATCTACTGAAGATTTTAGAAAATCTTCGGTGGATAATTCAGGTTGTTTTAGGAACAWCCCTAGCAACTTGTCTGCCTTTACAGAAGTCTGAATGTAGGTATTTATCTCCTCTTTATAGAAGTTTATCCTTGAAATTCCTAAGTACTCAGAGGAACCTTCTATGCTAAGCATGCTCAGGCTTTGTCTAATTCTTCTCAGCTATTATGTCGTATATAATAATCTTATCTCACACATATAATAATCTTATCTCACATTATATAATAATCTTAATACTCACCCGAGCTGTGTCCAGAGGTAGAGTAAGGTTTACAAAAATGTGGATGAAATGGCAGTTTCTTCACCCTAAAACACAGGTGAAATAGCAGATATTTTGAAGAAGCTGTAGTGAGGCTGGTGTCCAGATGAAGGAGAAAGATTTGCAGACCTTGGGAAGCAGAGTGATTCTGATCCCAGTTTCAGAGTTAGAAAAACCTGCCAGAGAAGAGTCATGCCAAAGGCAGAGAAGGCTGTAAACTCTCTTTCCTGCTTCCTAAATTTGTCCTCGTTTTCACCTAGCATTGACTGAATAATCACTGTAAGTCCTAAAGCAAGCAGGGCTCCTGTTCTTGTCTTGTCAATCTTGGCAATCAACAAGGCAATCTTGTCTTGTTCTCACAACTGCATAGCAACCTAGGTAGTGGAGAAGGAAATATTCCCTTTGAATTCCCTGTGAATGTCTGAGGTGGAAAAGTCAGGAGAGCAACTGTCCATAAGGTAGGGAAGTTCCTGAACCTTCTTGGCTTTCAGGACTGCCCTATTATCTGGTGCTCCTTCCAAGGGAGAAGAAATGCTGCTATTCAAAAGACAGCTTCTAAATAAGAGAAGCTTTTTACTTATTCTTTTAAAACAGCATATATACTAAGTGCTAAGTGTATATATTAACTATGAAAAGCTCCTACACTGACTTCAGCAAGTTTTACTTTAGGTCTCCAGCATCTACAACTTACATTACATTTTTGCATAGGAAAACTAGTCTTCTCTCAGGGAAGGAAGGTGGTGTTGGATAATTGGTAATTCATTGAATTCAACAAATCTCTCTGGAGTAGCAAGAGACATTTTTTGGAAAAAAAAAGTCTTTTTCTTTAATTTAGATGAAAATCAAAATGATATATTGGTATATTCTTAATAGTATTTATATTTTTCTCCTTCATCTGYTTATCTCAAAAGGCTGAACTCCTTTTTCTTCTGGCACAAACATTTACTAAAAAGTCAATGTAAAGCACAGGACTCACTGGTAACAGCAGCATAAACTGTGTGAAGTTCTGGTTCAGTTAATAACATTAATAAGAAAATCCAAATCCTTAATCTGAAATCTGAGCAATTCGAAAAGTTTTAACCTTTAAATGCCTTGAAAAAGCTAAAAAAGAAAATAAGAAAAACTCTGACTTATTCWTGTTAGTTTATGAGAATTCAGAGAATGACAGATATGGAAAAAGAAASAAAAGAGATTTCATTCAGAAAAAAAAATCCAGTAAGAATTCCATTATCATCTGAATTAGGCGATTTTACAATCAAACCACTGAGACAGGCTTACTYTGTGGTCTTTCATTGCTTTTTTCAGTGCGATATGGGCAGCTGCTCCTCTGAGTGCTGCTGAGGGAAGACATGTACAGTCTGACACATAGACTGCAYGTACAGTGTGATAGTATAGACCAAGCTTTTACAAGGAGTGTATAAAAGGTAGCCTTTTCCTTGGTTAATCTAATGTCAGGGCAAAGACAAAGGTAAAAAAACAAACAAACAAACAAAAACCAAAAAAACCCCACTTTTCTTTAGATGAAATAAATTTAAAATAAATTTGTTACTTTTACTTCATTTCCTAATGGAAAGAACCCATATCAGAAAACCATGCATGAAATATGTCATCCTCCATACAACCTCAAAAGAAAAGTGAGAATGTAAGTTGACATGGAATAAAAAATATCTCACCATATTTATCTCATCCACCACAGAGGTGGACACCTCTTTGTCAGGTGAAGATATTTTAGTGTGTTGGTATGAAGAAAACAATATCTAAGACTTATGTTATAAATTAATTGAAAACATCACTATCTAGAGCTTTATAAATTCAGGACTAAACATTTCCAAAATGTTACATATTTGAAATACTGAGATGTCAAAAGTCTTTAAATATCTATCCCAAGAGACCTATTAGGTCTTGTCTTTCGTTTCATCTAAAACAGCTTGATAGCATTTGTAGGAAATGGATGAAATTATTTTTTAAATTAATAAAATCACACACACATACAGATTTCTAGCAAATATTTATTTGGTTGGTTCATGTCATGTAAGTGAGATAACAGATTTTCCAACATGTGATGATTTTCCCTTACTGCATTTAGCGGTGCTTCAGCATTACTGCTGCAGACTCTCTCAGGGGAGCTAGCTGTAAAAATAAATAAATAAATAAATAGGAAGAAAGAAGGAGAGAGAAAATAAAGACAGAAAGAAATAATCATCATAGAACATCCTGGGGGAACAGAGGGAAGTGAAAAAGCCAAAGAAAGAAGTAGCTAAGCCTGCCTTGATTGCATGAAATTTCTTGGAACGCCTCATAGGGAAAGAAAATAATCACTTTTTTGGGGCGATAGAATTTAAACAACTTAAAATTGTGCATACACAATTGGTTCTTTTTCTGCTGTTAGGAAAAAGAAAATCTACTCAGTCACAGCAACCTATTTTTTCTATAAGAAGGAAAAAAAAATACAGTAAGTGGAAAACATCAGCACAAGTTTGGGAGCAGAGACACATTTCAATTGCTAAAGGAAAACGCAGTTCTTGAAGTATTTGTGTTGATTTCCCCACCAGCACCTCTCCCCCTCTCCTTTTTAAAGAAAACGTCAGGCTTGGCTGTATATGCAACTGGTTGTCTTCACAGAGGGCTGTAGCTGCTGAGAACATGCACGTTGTGGTAGATGTAGCCCAGACCCCAGAGGAGGAAAGGCCTTA
>PTEX01000478.1:148717-164335 GCA_003342815.1 Eudromia elegans
ATATGCAACTGGTTGTCTTCACAGAGGGCTGTAGCTGCTGAGAACATGCACGTTGTGGTAGATGTAGCCCAGACCCCAGAGGAGGAAAGGCCTTATACAGAATTCAGTCCTTTGAATAAAACAGTCAGAGCCAGAGACCTTGGGCAGAGGAAAGCTAAAGAAAGGTAACCAGAAAGAGGGAGCTTTTGGAAGGGGAGCTGTACTAGAAGGGGGTAGTCCTGGCGCACAGGAACAAGGGGTCATCCTGGCACRCTGGTGGAGAGGGAGGTTGGTTATGTGATTGGAGCGCTGAGTGGGTATTCTGCCAACAATCCTGGGACAACTCTTTAAGCCCAGTCCTCCAAAAATCTCCAAAATGTCCCTTTGCCGTGCATAAACCTGGTTATTGGCAATTYTTCTCTTCCATGTCTCCCAGTTACGTGTCCTGAATCAAAAGGTAGACTCTTTTAAAATGCCTTTCCTAAAAAGCATACTTGAGAGAGACTCACGTCTCTTGAGGGAGACTCATGGAATCTTACAATATCCTTGCTCTTGTTCCAGAGAACTCCAGGCATGAAGACATGGAGATCAACACAGCTCAGTGAACTTGTGTGCAGCCCACAGCAACAGACATCTTTCACAGCACCTCGATTTTACTGAAAACTTCATAAGCAGTTCTAAGGATGCACTGCATGGATAAGGATGAATTGCATGGATATTCACAATATCTTTCCTAAATAATATGGGAAAAAGATGAATGTTCTGCCAGCTTAACAACAAGCACTTTATTTTGGATGTCTGAAAAGCAAACCACAGCATGGGGTGGCTGGAATGGCTGTGGCTCACCCTGGAGCTATARAGGACATGGGCAGCTGCGGGTTGGGGGCTTAGCAAGCACAGGCGGTTYTCCAGCTCTAGCATAGACACGTCCTCATGTGCTTTAGACCATCTATTCTCAAGAAAGCCAGAATACATTTTGTAAAAGCTACATATGCATTAAGCAAGGGCTTTTCCTCCCGTTCAAAGCGAGAATGCCATATTGTTAAACGGCAGCTGGCGAGATTGCACATTGTGAGTTACGCTTTCAAGCTGAAGCAAAGTTACTTGTGTCAGGGGCACTGCAGGGATCGATGTTGGAACCACAGCTCTTTCAGTACCTTAAATGACTCAGAGCATATTATTTAAACTAAAAATTTCTGGTGTGCAGATGATACTAAATTGGGAGGAAAGGTCATCCGTGAGAAACAATACAGTCAGGTAGGGAAGGATTTAGATCATTTAAGTACTTGAGCTAATAGATAGCAAATTCAATGCAGATAAATGCAGAATAATGAGTCTCGGAGAATGTAATAAAAGGACATAATATCTGCTTAATGGGAAGGTACTACTGCATATTGACCTGGAGAGAGATATGAGAGTTATTTTAATAATAAAAAACCCTTATATTAAAGCCTTCAACTCAATTATTGTTAAGGAAATACAGCATATTTCGTTAGGACCTCACCCAAAGTACTGCATTCAGCACTAATCACTCTACAGTTCAGAAAGCATATTTAGAATTGGTCTTAAAGGGGTGATTTGTAGAGCAATCTAATGAAAGCACTTTACAGAGATATAAGTTTTGAGGACATTACAGAGAAGATTGACTGTATCCCCACCAGAAAGTCAGAGACTTTAGAGGTGACTGTCTAAGACATCCAGTACACGCTTAATGAATACTTGGCAATAAGAGGTGAMCTGTTGAGGAACTCATTACTTTAACCCCTCAATCTTCACAATTCTATTAAGTTCAGAGCCACAGTCACCGAGGAGAGGAGCAAATTCTGATCGAGATTTACACCACTGCASTTGAGGGAAATCACCGGAGCTTTTCTTCTTACAGAAGTTTGAAGACAGGATCTGTCCTCCAGCTTCTAGTCAGAGTCTGATGCAGCCCCTKCTCGGATGCAGGCCTTTTCCTTTGCTCCTCTATCTCATGTGGCTTTACAGGTTGTCAGCTTGTTAGTCAGGCCTGGAACATCAAGGTCTAGAAAGTCTCACAAGGCTTGCCTAAAAAGGCAGTCAATTGGTTTTTGGTATGTAAAGCAAGAAATTAAAGGAGACCACATGCAATCAAATAGCTCCTCTCTCACTCTCTATTCTACTGAAGTTTGATGGAAAACAGCCAGCAGGGGGGGAACCAGAATGAAATTTGTCTGATAAAAGACTGTTCTTTGTCATGGCAAAATCATTACACTAGGACTGCCAGAGCAGTTCCAAAAGGAATATCTTCTGAAGACAGTTTTGAAACTACCAGCAAGTGAGCCGCTCATTTTTACATTTTTAAAATATATCTATTTTGCAAGTCATTATTTTCTCTGAARTTAATGATCAGTTAAAGTCCGTGAAAAGCCATAACTCTGCTTGCTATAAATCTGTAGTTTACAAAAATTTATAGTTCAGTCTCTGAACACAAAATCTTCTTTGGTGGTAGGTCTTCGTTTTAGCCAGAAAACATGTGCATCTGTTTCAAATGTACGGCCCTGGGTAAACACCGCTCAGAACTCTTCAAAAGAACAGAATAAGGATCCTTAGGATTTCTTTCCCTGACCCTGGTAACACAGATGACACAAAACTCATATCCTGATGCCTCTCAAAGGACAATATTTAGAAAACAATCGAAGTACATGCATTTGTTCTTCACCAGTTCTGACATCTTCTTTTCCTCCACTTTTAAATGACAAATAACGAACAGGGTCATTTTAGTCAGAAAAGGGCCCTCAACAAGCAAAGGAAGTCTCACCKCAATTTTATCTTCACTGTTTTCTCCAGACAAGAATGGAGGCTTTCCTGCATACAGCTTATGCCATTTCCTACATGAGTTTTCAGAAAAAGATGGTGCATGAATATTGAAAATGCTTTTAGRGTGATCCAGCAGGGCAAATATTCTGCTAAGGCAATTCTGTCCTAATTTTTCTGTCTGAAAGGTTTCCAAAGGTAGTAATGACAGCTAATCATGTAAAGTCTACACGATTAATGCAAGTAACTAAAGTGTGACTTGAAGACTGTGTATTTCTTACACTCTACCACTTAAAAGAAGTGGGGTTTTTTGTTTGTGTGTCCATTTTTCTATAAACTACTAAGAAACTTATGAATCAATGCTACTTTGTGTTGCACCTCAGATATACAACATTGCAGACTGAGTCACTGTTTCTTCCCATGGTGTCTKACAGAAAGGTTATTTCTGTTTTTCTCATCTTGCACTTCTCCCTGATCTTAACCAAAGGTTATCTAGAGAAACACACTGCTTGCTTAATGCAAACTAACAGCTTCACTCTGTTAAACCATGCAACTTTTGTTTCAACATTGGCTTCAGTGAATTTACAGTCAAGCATATTTATATAAAAAAATTAAATCTATATACACATAATTGTGTATGGAACACAAAGAATGAATTGCAATCAATGTTAATAAAGATAAATTCTATCCTAGTAGCATAAATGACTGTAAATGTCCATAAACACATTACGGAGTTGCTGTTCCTTTGAATGTTGGTCTTTTTGACATTATCCAAATTAGAGGAAAAAGAAAGTTGAGGTAGTAGGGATCTTGGCTCCCTTCTGATTTCATTCCCATCTTGTGCCTTCCTATAGCAAACCATGAGCAGAGAGGTTTTTCCAGGTCTAGTCTCATGTGCAACATACTGTGAGGAAGAGGGGCATTCTGACACCAGGTCTATGAGGGATAAGTGCTCCCTAGATTAGGCAGAATCAGTGGAATTGAGTGGAGAAAAGGATGACTGAAATTTGACACAGTTGTGTTTTCCTAWGAATCACTAGAAATACTATGCATAAGCTAATAGAGTAGATGTAAAAGAAAGGTAGCTCCATCTGTGTTCTTTTGTTTCTTATGACTATWCATGATTTATTTTTTCTTTTATTTTAGTACAAGTTATATTTTCTCTTTTTTTTGTTCATTTCTTTCTAGATGAAGTCTTTTTCCCCCCCACCATATCTTCCCACTGTTTCAGTGTTGAACTAGGTGCAAATGCCTTTCACATCCTTTGAAGTTCTGCTAATAGAGTGWCTCTCTTTGTCTAGTTTTTTATTTTATGTGTATTTATGCTACCATTATGTTSCCTTTATGTTCCATTACTGATATGACTTTCCTTACCAAGTATGGCAATGAATATACATAACTAAATTTAAAAAAAAAAAGTTACAAAAATAATTAAGGAAAGAATATGATGAAGAGACAGAATAAAATCTTCTTTCTCTAGATACAATCTGTGGCAGACTTCTGGTGATGTGTYACAAGCTTCTGTATTTGCCCTCACCATGAACAACCATTGCTTTTGTGTCAATATGCAGAAATATGAGATAGGTAAACTTCAAGCATTTCCATTGCCAAAATCAAYAAAAAATTTATTCTCAGTCAACTACCTTTTTAAAATTATAAAGATCAYCATGGAAATTTCTCAAGAACCAGCTTTTGCAGTGGCAGAAAAAAATGACATAGACACATTTTTCCTTCATCAATTGCTATTAAAGCTTGGAGATATCATTAATTAGATCGCAGAAGTTTTGTTCATGGAGTGCCACTGAACTGGTGGAACATCAAGCTAGAGGCTACGTAACAAACTTCATCTAAGGTATATGTAATACTTTCATGCTTAATAAGATGGTTGCAATTAAACAGTCCCTTTGGGCCCTTGAGCTGCACTTGGGACTTCATAAAGCTAGTCTGATCTTATCTCAAGTATAGGATACAGAATTAAAGTCTGTATTAATTTAGAAACCAGGTAATATTAACARTGATTTAAGCTGTTATAAAAATGAACTATGTAAAGCAGGTTTAGATCAATCACCGTTAATTGGAAATAGTTGCAAGTCAATACAAAAACACAACTTCATTCCCCATACAAAACCTTTTAGATCTGYTAGTAGTTGTCCATTTTCTTTCCCTTCTATTCACTTCTCTTTGTCCCATTAAATAAATMAAAAAGAGGTCTTAGGGGATAAARATACTTTCACCCCACAAACATGATTCTTCCTATTGATGCATGTAACCTTTCACACTACTGTCTGAAGAAATGGACATTTTTCTTCCTTTAATCTCTGCTTTCTCTGTGGCTAAATTAAGAATATAGATCCACAAATTAAAAGTATCAATGTTAATAACATAAAGTATAGCACAGAGGTAAAAAAGGCAAAGAGAGAAAAGCCARCTGTGCTCCACTTTGAGTCCCCATCACTCTTTCAACCCAGTGCCACTTTTCCAGCCCTGGCAGTGATGGTCCTCCTGGGAAAGTCATTTTTGGAAATGAGATTGCGAGACTGTGGCCTCAGTGCAGCTTTCTCATGTTATCTCATTTCAGCAGCGCAGACCTGACTCTGCGAGCTCCCCCAATGCAGCAGTCTTTGTGCTTAAGGTCTTGATGGCGGCTTGGCACCCTACTCGGCAGACTTCTGGCATTCCTTTTCATTTGGAGCTTAATCAGGAAACTGAAGTTGGGTAACAGGCATTTCAAAATGAACCCACAAGGGGGCTATGGATCTAATTAGAATCTGTCCTGCACAACTTCTTGTTAAACTACAAAGAGCCCAGCTAGCAAAAACATATCCTGTATATGTTCCATGAAAGTTAATACATTCACTTTGCTTTTATCTACTATTCTCATCRCAGTGGAAAAGATAGCCTAGGGAAGCTGCTGAATCTGTATCARTGAAAGCTTTTAAGAACATATTAGATGAACATCTATCTGCAATGGGGCAGTTAATACTGCCTTAGAGGAGAGGTGTATGGCTAGACGAAGTCTTGAGTCCCCTTGAGCCTGATCTTCCATGCTGTTACAATCCAAATATTTAATGATGTTGGAGAAGCAATAACCAGCTCCTCTAATCTCCTAAATATGAGTATTTGTGCCTAAAATAAAGCATTTTTTTGCTACAAAAAAATGACAATTACATCTCTATTCTCAAAAAGATTGACTTCAAATGTTTCAATTATTAAATACATGTAAGCATCTAATAAATGATGAGGTCAACTGAGAACGAAAAGCAAGTACAGCAATTGCAAAATTAAAAATGTACTTTACTTCAAGCCTGCCAGGGATACTGTCAAACACAAGCTATCAGGAATGCAGGTTAGTTTAATTAAAGTTCAGTTAAAAAACAGGAACATTATTTTAAATAGAAAACCCCACAAGTTATCCATATGTTTCTCCTCTTTCTCATCTTCTATAAGGGGAAAGAAATCAGGATTTTCAATTCATTCCTTTTATGACATCTATTATTTATCATGACTTTCTCATCAATGCTTATTGACCTTAACTTTCAAGGTMATCTCCCACTCAAGGAAATATCAGAAACCAAATAGGATCAGGATTATTCAGTGTCCAGCAACAGGCAATAACTTAATCTTGACAAAAATATATATTACCAACTGATGTTCTTTACCAACTTGATTTTGTTGAGTAGTCTGTATGCCACATTCCTCCACTGCTTAAGAATCGCCAGGGCTCCTTTCCCATTCACTTTTCACTCCCTATTCTCTAAATAATTCAAATGAAAATAGAATTTCTTCCTAAAGMTCTTTTCCAAAGATAATAGTTTAATGCTCATGCATCTATCCAATCTCTAACCAATTTCCAGGGCCATTGAAGGAAGGACATATCGTAACTCTTTCTAAAAGCCTATTTTGTTCTTACTTTGATGTGGTTAGTAGTAGGGGCAGGAGATATTCACTGAGTTCTAAGAAAAYATTACACAATAGCTACCTTTTCATTTATTTATTCACTGGAACTCCTCCCACATTTAATCTCAAGATGCCTTACCCTGGCAAGCCAAATTTAGCCAAAATATTGCAAGAGTTGTTTAAAATAAGGCCATCTTCCTCAGCTTCTCTGCCCTTTTAAATTCAGAGTTGCCTGTAYTGTCTCTCATGCCCTATGATTTGCAACCACGAAAGTCATCTGTGTTGAAGAACTGAAACAAAACATTATTGGTTTTAAAATTCCTCTCAGCCACTGGAGCTGATGTATGATGATCTGTCTGATTCTTGGATGCTGAAGAAGTTGCAGAGATCCCCATGGGAGCAGCCAAATGATTTGCTCAAATAAGCAATGCTAATTTGCCCTGAAGAAGCCCATGATCCTAGCAATGTAGGCAGGCTGAAAGACTCTCAAAAAGCCTAGCCATAGCTTTTGGTGTTAATTTTCTAATTAAATCCTTTCTGTAACAGACAGACTGCTAGTTCCTGATTCAATCTTGTGAAGTTTTTCAATCTATGTGACACTTTTWAAATTATTTCTCTCTTCTTAATTTCTTTAATATTAGCTTTGTTACTGGACTTTTGTCTAAATAGCTCTTATATGAAATATTCCTCTTGATCTACTTGATTCTTCTTAATTCTACTTTCTTGTCACAGTTCAAAACAAAATTTAAGGGAAAAAAAAAAKCTGTATCAATTCATGTCATATTCATTTATTATCATAGCACTGTGTTTACATAGATATGCATATAAAGAGAATGACAGCGTTATAAGAGCTCCAGGATTAGGGCAGCCCAAGTTCAGGCTTGATGTGGGCAGTAGGAGAGCTGGAAGACTGGATTTGGAATGTCAACAAGCCAAGGGTGACAAGGGCTAAACAGGGCTAAATACAACCTAGCAGTCTGTCTGTAAAGCAGGAATTTAAAGTCAAGTCAGCTAAGGGCAGATTATCTAAATATATGTAGGTAGGCACGTAGAAGAGGTAAGGACAGATAACAGGAAGCCCATCTCGTTGGGGGTTCCTGGGCATAGTAGGAGGCTTGATGTATGGGGTTAGCACCTTTGTCATTCACTTCTTCACATCCCTAAAAAACACCAAGGGAAAGSAAAATTTTCCCATGCAACTCTGAGGCATCCCAGTTAGGATGCAGCTCATCTATAGCACTTATTTCTCATTTCCAAGGACTCCTTTGGGCATCCTSTTTATGGATAGTTCTGTCTGATGATGGTTTGTCCATTACTCCTGAAAGAACCTTTGACAGTTCAACACACCAGTATTCACAGTGCAGACTGTGGAGATTTAGCTAGTCACAGGGGATGAATCACTGTTGCCAGCTGCTAACTTTTGTAAGAGGCATAAACACAAGTCATATTGCTCTTTGAATCAAAAATTGTCCTAGTCCACTCATGAGTTTATCAAACTCTGGATGTGGGAAACACTGGAATCCTCTATTTTGTCTTTCAGCAGAAATGATCTTTTGAGAAGAACTGGACAACTTGATGGTCAATATTCAGTTAAMTATATCCTTTAGACTGGAGTCAAATTGTTGCACATTGAACATGCAGTCCAGACAGTTTTCGACCCACCACTTCATTCTGCATTTCAACAATTTGGTATACATCTGGTATAAATTGGTATGAATTTGAAATGAAAATAAATGAAATATATATAATCTGGTGTAAATTTCGTATAAATCACRAATACTGACTTGCAAATTGGCCTCAGGAGTTAAATACCTAATAGCATTTTCCATTGATCGGGTTGTAAATCTGAGCCTAGAGTCAGAATAGAAATTGTGACACAGCACTTGCCATCTGAGAATATTTTGTGTCGTCRCTCTTCTRTTCAGCATAATCCATATAGCCATRGCTTTTGAGCATATTCCTTGAGACRATTTTGGGGTAAAAGGAAAATTAATCATCGCTACAAAAAAACACGGTCTGATTTACAAGCACATGTAAGGGCCTTAGAAACAAATATCATTGCTGAGAAGGAAGAGCAAAATAAAAGATCCAGACTGCTAACTGATAAAACTTTCCCTGCTTGTGAAGTATCTTTGTAAACTCGATGCACCTCAAATGCAGAAAATGGTTCTTCCTTCTACTGTAAATTTCTATTAATTCCTATTTGGAAATACTACTCATAGACAGTAGGATACCTGCTGATGCTGGATACCTGCTGATGCTCAGAGCCTATCTTTTACATGAGTGTGAAAATACTGATAGAAATTCTTGCAGCCACTTATTAGTCTACCTCTGGAAGAGTCTGCATGATAAGAGAGAGAACATATATTATTCATGTTCTCTCCTAGGTGTTCCTCACCTCATTTCATGAAAGGTGATGTAGTACTCTGAGCAGTGCTCCAAATCTCATCCTTGATGATGCAGACATGGTGCCATATAGACCTTGTTCTTCCTAAGCTTGGTGTTCAAGCAGACAGCAACACTCAGAATATTATATATATATATGTATTTTTTTTCAGAAGGCTGAATCTTCTGCTACATCTTTGACTTTGCACTACTATTTTGAATTTAAGGCAAGATTATTAGTTATACTAGAGACCTTTTGCCTGTTCATCAATAAGGAAACTGGAAGAATACATATCCCACAGCATAGAACACTGAGGACATCAGAAGACTTCACTTTCTTCTTAATGCTCTTTCACTGCAAAAAGCATCAGATGTTCATCAGGTGCAGGGGTGCTGTTAGTAGAATGACTTTTCCTATTGTCTCATCCCATGGAAAATGACCTCAGTGTCATTTCAGATGATTAATCTGAAGTGTTCAGATTATCTTTTGCTGTACGCATTTAAAAAAGAAAATGTTGTTAACAATAATATAATATTTTTCTCTAGATGCATAAGTGTTCATATTTCACACTTAGGGAAAGCAAATCTAAAGCCTAAACAATAAGCAACAAAATAAGCAAAGGAAAAAAACCCGACAAAGTTTATATTTAACTTTCCCCTAAACTTTTACCCTCCTTGAGATCACCTACATTAACAAAAATATGAATGGTGCAACAGAGCTTTCCTATCTATTTCTCGAGGGAAAAGGGGAATTTTTTGATTCCTTTTTTATCACAGTTTATGTCAGTATAAAACTTATAGAGATTGCCAGAAACTAAAGGTACATGATGTAGAATCACAGGAAAAGTGTAAAATCAATATTTCCAGGTGTTTGAATGCTGCACTTGGCAGCCCCTTTCTAATCCATAGTCAGCGCTGTATTTTATGTATATAACTGAGAGTCTGCTGCTGGATAATCTTCAACCCCAAGGAGCCTGCACCAGGGCAACAGTCACAGAGAGGGACATTTGTCCTCTTTTGGTGTTTGATGAAGGAGCTTTTGGTATTTACCAAGACACTCTCTATAGCCACTAGAGAGATACTTCCAGACTGCCTACAGTCTCTGAATGAGACTTGGTTTCTTGGTGTTAGAAAAAAAACTAGAACAGTTTTGTTCATAATGCATATATCTCCTTTGCAACGGCATATCTAGTGGTCAATGCTAGCTGTGAGGAAACTTGCAGAAGCCTGAAGAAAATGTAATGTCTTTCTCCTTTTCCTCACTTTTCCCTCTCTTTCAGAAATGCTGGCAGAATACTGGAACAGAGAGATGGGATTTTACTAGCTGACACATCTAAAATTATCCCTGTATATTTCTCTGCTTCCTAATAGGGCCATCAATGAAAAGTCTGCCCAGATCTATAAATTTACACTCCCAAAATTGTGAATTATCATGAAGTGTCTAGCTATCAGTCCAACACCTAGCCAATAGACAGCCAGAGAAGGTTTTTTATTGTCGTTAGAGAAATATGAATCCAAGGACTGAATTCCCTAAAAGATTTCATGACTTAGCATCAACAACGTCGGAGAAGAGTTGATGAAGACCAGTCTCTGATCCTATTTTCCTAAGAAAGCTTTTGCAACGTGATTTCATCCTCCACTTGCCTTAAATAAGGTCAGATCTTTTCTAGTTTGGATTATGGGTGGAAATAAACCTCATCCAGTTTGGAGGAGACTTATGCAAATCGCATTTGGTTCAGTTCATATGATTTAAGGGAATTTTCTCAGTCTCACATCTTTCTTTGCTCCAAATTTTATATTCAAAGAAGTTCTAAGATTCTGGGTTATTTATTCTGCCTAAGTGGTTATTGTACTATGATCATCATGTTGTTTTGTTGTAGTCTCACATACTGAAATATATTTATACATACAACACAAACACATACTCGCACATATGCACATACATATGCACATATATGTGTATCTGTGCATATTAACTAGCTCTGTTTCCTACTTGTCTTGAAAATTATTTGAATCTGGTCCTATGTTTGCATATGGATCAATGAAATCCTGATCTGTGTCTGCTGCTCTTAAGTACTATTGCATGACAAATAGTAATAGTAATAATGTCATTCTATTTGCCCATGTCAAGGGTACAAGCAAACTTAAAATTGCTTATTTAACACAATCTTTATATCTGTATAATATTATTTATTTAATATTAGTAGTAGTAGTATACTACTATACTAATAATAATAATTTTATTAGTAAATAGTGCTAATAAAATATGTGCTTAAGAAAGAGTTAATTAAAGCACTTTTATGACTTCTTTTGTCCTTAGGGTGGACAAAGATAATGGTGTTGAAAATTTATTAGCAGATTGTAATTTACCCTATTCAAAACAAGGATAAAACCTGTGTTTGTCACTAAACTCCTCCTGCTGGGCAAAGTTCCCATTGAAATTTGATCAAAATAGGCCCAAGGAATCAAGGTAGCCTCTTTTAATAAGTTGTGGCCTCTCTGCTGAAAAGCAGTAACTCGCAGGGTGTGCTCTTAGACGCAGCCTTTCTAAATCTAGGTCCCTATCTGAAGGATTTAACTTTGGAGCCATTATTTTATTTAGCTATCCTGGGTTGGGGCTCAGCATTGGGCAGGAAGAGATCTGCACTGCTGCAGAGCAAAACTGTACTCCTGAGCGCCCCGTCACGAGCCCTTTGCAAGGGACTCGAGGTGGGACAGCTATGGACCCCTTTGAGGGGGGGGTAGACCCCTCTTGCAAAAGGCTGAGGCAAGGAGATGTTTGAACCGGCTAGATGGTTTCCAACCTTGACCCAAGCCCAGGCTGGGTGGCGTAGGATCTTGTGACCAAGATGYATTTAGTGCTTCCAAAGAAGTGAAGGCCTTTGGTTTCAGCTCCGTGTTGGACCAGATTTGGAGGTTTRTGCCGATCCTTTCAGCTGCTTCCTTGTCAACCTACTCAGTCAAACCCATAAAGCATGTTTACGGTGCCGTCTTACCAGCACCACTATTGATTCACTCGCACGTGCTGCCTCAATAGTAAAAGGCTGCCAGGATTTACTCCCTCTGCTCTTGCCTTCTCCAGGCAGTCATTACTCAGTACAAAACCCCCTTAACCTGGTAAAGTTGTTGCTTTTGTTAATGCTGCTTTAGAAAATTATTGATCCGAATGATGAGAACAGGAATCGTTTGCTCCTATTGCACAATGCGAGATTGGATCTACATTCTGCCCCAGTAATCTTCGCTATAAATCTTTCAGTGGAACTAGACAAATGGATGATAAATAAATAAATAAATAAATAAATAAATAAATAAATAAATAAATAAATAAATAAAACCTGGAAGCTGCCTGAGGTTGATGGTGCGCTTGAGCTGAATCCAAACTTTATTGGTATTTCTCAGTTTCTATTTGAAAACTTATAAACATTGCTCTTTGGAGCTTTACAGTGTTTTATTTTCCCTCTCTACCAGAGGTTTCAGTTTCCTTCATCAATACTAACTGATGTACAGCCCATCAACTTCCCATGACACCTGTACAAGGGCACTGCAGTGTCAGTGACCCAAAAATAAAATTAACAAATATTTAATAAATACATTTCACGCTCTATTAGAAAAATTGACTTGAACAGTGACTGATTCAAGCTGCTCACTGTCACTCCTTGCTGTAATTAGCAAACTTCTCTCTATCATAATCTCTATCTATCCTGATAGCACTTCCATCAAAATCATCAAGGACAATATTCTTACACTGAGAGGCTCAATGATATATCCAAATTTTTAGTTAGATATCTAAATATCTAAATAGGAACATYATGCTTTTCAGGGAGGCAGAAAGAACACATGCATGAACTCCTGCACAGACATAAAAATGCAGTATGGCCTGTCAGGAAATCCATAGTTCATCATTTCTTCTCAAACCACTATCCTTAGACCTATTTATCCCAACTATACCTCTGATTTTAATCTGTGAAAAATTTTTTTATGTATTTTTAAAGTAAAGAGTATTTTATTCACACATATTTACACTGAATAGCAAATATCTTTTATATGAATATTCCTTTTGCAATCAGAAATGTGTATTTGGGATTGGTCTTAAGATATTTATTTGTTCTATGACATGAAGTCCTGGTTACATCTGGTCGCTCTTATTTTCCTCTGTCATCAAATAAAAGATAGTTTAATCTTTAGGAGAGAAAAGAATATACCTAGGAGGTCAATTTTCTCAGAAAGTCAGTTCTAGAGGATAAAAATTTACCTTCCATTCTATCCACCTTCTGCTACCTAATTTAAACTAATTTAGGTATGTAAGAAGACTGCTCACTCTTCAGCTGGGAAGAGATGGACTTCAGGAGACTAGTGGAATTATACAAGAAATGCTAAATAATGTGAGTAAAAAAAAAATACAAACAAATCTTTTGTTTCATTTCAGTAGCATTAATTGAGTGCTGCCAAAGCACAGTTTAACAGAGACAGAAAGAKTCCTTAAAATCAACAAAAAATATTATTATTATAATAATTAACATATTTATTATTAATAATAATTAATATTATTATAATATTATCTTACTGTTATTGCTGCATCAAATAAAAATCCATTTTTGTTAAAGGAACCAAAATATGTAAAGCAAAATAAGAATTTTTCCCTCTGTTGTATATAATCCAGCTGTTCTTACAGCCAATACAATTTATTGGTATTAATCTAATAGAAGGCAATTAGCCATATACCTATGTGCTTCATGAAGTAAAAAAAAAATCTCTCTTACTCTAAAAAATGTACAGTCCTAACTATAAACCAAGTTACAAATTATGGAGTTCAGTAGATGAAGGAGTGCATGGAGATGGTGAAACCACCAGCCAGCACAGTGGCTGATAGTAGTTAGCTGACATGGCCAACATGGCCAATTCTTGTTCAGATTTGAGTTCTCCTACATGAACTGAATAGAAATACTTTAGGGAATTTCCTATGCCTGTTCTTCTTTAAAGCAGATACTAGAAGAGATGTTCTTTATTCTATTAACATTTATTTTTCTTCTTTCACAAATATTTCCACAGGAAGGATCCTTATTGTATATCTGCTAGCCCCACTCTGGAGTAGACTTCCAGCTTCCCTTCTATCTCTAGGAGAGTTGTCACCATTAGGATGCATGAATATGTTGCATTTTGTCTGTTCTCACTGCACCAGAGAACATTATGACTCTTTCCACATAATCGCTCAGCAAGAACATAAACTAKCTCTATGTAAACTTCAATTTCAGAATATATTTCTGAGATATAATCACTGACTCTTCAATTGTTACTACAAGAAGTCAGATATCCTTCCCTCCATGCACTGCTATGACTCAGGCCTAAGACAAGTAAGTCTGGRTATCATCTGAGAAGAAGAGAAAACCTTTCTCACACTCATGTCTTACGTCAAGGCTTACACTTCTGGAGTTTTTCAGCTATTTCATCCAAATGACTCCAGCAAGGTCAAAACTGTACAAAAGAGATTGTTTTGATAATTGGACCAAAAAAAAAAAAAAAAAAGACAACAGAGGCTCATGATGTAGAGGGGAGGCTTGTGATGTAGAGCAGAGGTTCATGATGTGTTATTTTCAGCTAGTGGTTTTTTTTGTTTACACATGTAAATTTGGCCTAGCTTCTCTGCTGAGAACCTATGCAAAGTCACTTAACAATAATGACTTAACAACAAAAAAAAAATTAACATTTTTTTTTTCTTTCTTTGTCCTACCGCACTGAAATAAATTCAAATTCTCTATGCTGGATGCAAGTTTACTTGTAGAAATTGCACATGCTCAGATTGGAAGTGTAATGTACTTTACATACAATACTGTATGTACTATTCTTAATTCTATGGATCTTAAAAATAAACAATATAAATGCATGAAAATTTTAGTAATTCCTTTCAGTAAGGAATATCTATGATTTTTTTTCCTCCATGCTGGAGTCTTTCTCAGGAAGCATATATTTCAACTTCRTGCTCTATTAACATTTACAAACATATACCCCCACTCCCCACCCCTGCAAAATAAAAAAAAAAAAAAAGAAAAAAGAAAGTGAAACAAGATTTTTCCTATTAATTACTCTGAGGAATTATTGACAAACCTTTCTTATGTTGATAAGTTTTTGCAGTGGATTACTGCAGATCATAAAATGCTATACTAAAGCTTAAAAAACATAATGCAAAGGCAGGGTACAACTGGCAAAAGCTACATATGCAGACATGTTCAAGGCTATGAAATCAAGCCTATCTAGTGTTGCCAGTAGGTCGAGGGAGGGGATCCTGCCCCTCTCCTCAGCTCTGAGGAGGCCGCACCTGGAGTATTGGGGGCAGTTCTGGGCTGCCCAGGACAAGAGGGATGAGAGCTCCTAGAAAGGGTCCAGTGTAGAGCACCAAAGATGATTAAGAGTCTAGAGCATCTACGGTATGATACAAAGCAATTGTTTTCCTCTCTTCAGTCTCCAAAATATCTATACATTCAACAGAAAATAAAGAGAAGGAAGGAAGGAAGGAAGGAGGGAAGGAGGGAAGGAGGGAAGGAGGGAAGGAGGGAAGGAAGGAAGGAGGGAAGGAAGGAAGGA
>PTEX01000478.1:164354-190498 GCA_003342815.1 Eudromia elegans
AGGAAGGAAGGAAGGAAGGAAGGAAGGAAGGAAGGAAGGAAGGAAGGAAGGAAGGAAGGAAGGAAGGAAGGAAGGAAGGAAGGAAGGAAGGAAGGGGAGTGAAGAGAAAGGAGTATAAAGAAGGACAGAAAAGACAAAACTGTAAATCCTCTATTGCTGTCCTGCATGGCTTATCTGCTGTGATTTACTGTAGTGATTGTTGACTAGCTGACCACTGATTTTAACACAGGGATATAGAAGAGACAGATTGACACCGGTTTCATTAAAATTCAAGAAACTCAACTCCACAGAGAGCATGACTAACTTCCTTATACATGACAAGAATCCCCACAGATGGTTCTTCACCCTTGCTAAAGGAATTAAGTCTACCAAAAGAATCCCTGTCTATAAGCAGCCAATTCCCCAAATCTACAGGCTCATCTGCACAGAAAATCTTTATACTGTCATTCTTAAGTACCTTAGGGTAGCAGTGAAAGACAGGGAGCCAACAGGGAGTGTCGACTGCTGCCTCCACTACCCCTCAAGCATGCTGGTGGCATGGGGATGATGGGATTATAAAGTAAACATAATAAAACACAGTACTAGAGCATTCTGTGGCCACAGTATATTTGCTTGCTTATCTTTTCCCTGTAAGAGCTAGGGATGAAATTCTTATTACAACTGCACAGAGCCTGTGTACAAAATTGGCAGTTATTAAACCATTAAGCCCGTCCACCAGCGAATATTGAATTTAGTTTCCTAGACCAATTAACTTTCTCCTTTCATATAACTCCTTTTTTTTTTGGTGTATGTGTGTGTGTGTGATTATTCTCTGAAGCTCCACTTTTTATCATCAAATGCTGAAGCTCTCCCTCTTGCGCTCTGTCTCTCCTTTTCGCTCCTGCTTACACACACAAAGCCTGTTAACAGCTGGCTACATTGTGTCACTGAGGATGAAGTAAAAGAAGCTTCATTTACCTTAAGAAAGAAAGAAAAGAAAAAAGAAAAAAAAAACTTCTGTCCTATTTTTCTGTCAATCAAGCCTGCAGTAATTAAAAGGCAGGAGTGGTGGAAGAAGGAAAGGCTTTAGCTTGAAGAACAAAAGAAGCATTTAATAGGGATAACAGAAGAAAAAAGTAAAATGAATTAATAAATAAAAAGATCAACTGTTGCTATACACAAAATAAGAAAACTGTCCAGATGAAGCTGGAAAAAAATGTTTTTTAAGGATTTGTTACTAACCAAAGACACATGTCTCTGAGGGTGTGAAACTTCTCATCCTTTGCTCACTAACTGTCTCTAACACTCCTGCTGTAATAACTAAATTTGTTACCATGATGGGCATGATTGTAACATGTTCATGCAACATCTTACAAGGGCTATTCCCTCTATATTCGTAATTCTCTATGGCATAAGAAAGGAATATTGCTGTCTTACTGGTGGAAAATTATGGCAAAAGATGACCACATCAACAGTCATAAGCATAGCATTATCAACAGTTCTCAGCAAAGTCATCCCGTTTAGGTGTTCTACAGAACTCTGAGTCACTGAATTGAATATAAAATCATAGTCTTCTTCCTGAAAATAAATTAAGGACACAAAAAAAAAAAAAAAAAAAAAAAATTAGCTTTACCTGTTAGAAGATGGCTGTACAGTACCAAGGTTATTGGAGCAAGATGGAAAAACCTTCTATAATGCTCTATAAACTACACAGAGACTGACCTCTCCTCATCTTTACCAGTCTGTCATCTTTAGTAAATAATCAGCTGAAAACATGGAGAAAATCAAACATTCTGCTTTTTTTTTTTTTTTTTTAACCCAGAAAATTTTAGAAGTTCTCACTCCATGGTCAGAGTCACTTCAGAGGAATCGCTGTAACAGAGGAGACACTGATCTGTGCCTGGAAAAGAGTGGCTGGCAGGGAGGCTTTTCCTAACACAAGTCTGCAACTCAAGAAAAGATGTCCTGTATCCTGAGCCAAGCACAGACCACAGAACATACAATAAGGCAACAAGTACAAACTGTGAGATCCGGAGCCTGCTTAGACTCCTAAAGACACTTGGAAATGAATCAATGGGTGCTTCAAGAACTGTGAAACACTGTCAAGGCCTCGCTGTTCCCTGTTCTACAACTTAGCTTTTATTTTAATTTTGCTTAAGGAAAACAAAACCTGATTCTCAGGAGGTACCATTCATATCAAAACCAAAGGAAAACTAGCACGCTGATCCACCTGCAGGTCGAGTTATCTGCTCTGATTTCAGCTCATCCCTTGGACCTCATACTTGGACTTCCAGGTCAAGATGTTAAAGAATTTCATGGTTTCAAAACTGCCTAATTACAGCAATGTCCCTTTGTAATTATAAGTAGATGAATGGGTAGATAGATAGATAGATGATCTTAATTCTTTTGAGTTTAAAAGTGCATGTCCTTGTATGACAGATCCTTTTCTTCAGTTCGGCTTTCAACTTAACTACTTTTGCTACTCCCAGGAACACAACACACTCTACGCAGACCCTGTGTGCCCTTAGGAAAAATTTTTCTTTCCCCTGCTTCTGAGACATTGTTACTTTCTTTTCCTCTAAGGAATCCTCTATACCTGTTTGTGCTGCAAGATCCCTGAGAGCTGGGTCCTTCCCTCCGCATGTTTTTTTCTTTCCCGAACAGTCATTCAAAGCAACCCTGCAGCAGCCCTCCAAAAAGGTCAGAGATTTTCTTATCTCCAGAGAGTTTCACCAGCCCCAGATAGCAGGAGCCACCAGAGAGCAGACAGGCAACCCCCATCACCCTGTTACTCTGTCTTCCAGCAGAACAGAACACAACATACGGCAACATAGAGCAAACCTGGGCAAACAAACAAAACTGATGCCATCTGCCACAGCCTGGAGAGCATATTTCCTGCCAGTCCTGATTCAAGATAGCCAGAATCCATTCAACTTAAAGGCTCTTTGCAAAGCGCATCTATTTGCTTGAGATATTAAGGGATTTTTTTTTTTTTTTTATCATGTCATGCTCTATCAGTGTTTCCTTCATAGGAAGAACCAGCAGATATGATCAGAATTTATTTATTTTCATATTTCAAAGGCTTTTATTTGCTGTTTTCCTTTGAGAGCATTGTGTACAGGTACTGGCGTCTTCTAGCTAATAACAGAAACTGAGGTCCTAGACAGGGTCAAAGCTTATAGTGTCACTTTCCATTATATGACGGATAAGTCWGAATACTCTTTTGTTCTGAACAAGCATACTCCTGTCTTGATCCATAGCCAATGAGATTAGAACCCGACTCTTATCACCCAGTAGCATGTGGCCTTATGCGGTGTCCTTATCTCTACATCAGGAATTTGTATCATTACAATCGTCCGGTTTGGGGAAGGGGAATAAGGTACAAACTTGCTGGGACATATCTTCAGACATAAAAAAATTTTGATTATGTAGGTGAYTAGAACTGTTACGGAAAACACAGGCCGAAAAGATGGGACATCTTAGTTGTCTTGATAATAAACATTCTCCAAAATATAAGCACCATCTAATAATTTGCACAGCAGTACACTTGCTCAGGCTTGTACTGGAGATGTTCCTGAGTGCATAATGACAGAAGCTTTTGTCGTCTGTGCATTACCACTTCAGCCCAGGTAGGAATTAATGCCTCTGGAAAACACTATTATAATGTAACACGATACAGAACAACCTGCAATTGTGAGAAGATGACAGTACATCACAGCATAGGAAATGCTAAGGGTAGGAAGGAGTACAAGACTAAATGTGAAATGACAGTTAATACAACTTTGATTTCCTATGGCATTAGGATAAGAAAAATGGGACTTTTTAAGGTGGGGAACTTACCTTGAAACAGAGATGATTTAGTGGCATCTAACTGCCCAGTCACTTGGGGGTTCATCTTCTGGAGAATCCTCTTCTGAATTACTAGATGTGAACAGTAATAGCCCAGTAAAAATGAATAATATCAAAATGTTCTGACTGTAATATAACAAGAAATATTTATGAGGAGGGGCAGTGATAAGAAACTGGTCTCCAAATTCAAAGGCTCTACCCCAAAATTAGTTATTTTATCTTGTAACTTCGATTTACCTTCCTATAGAAAAYACAGGATTTTTTTTTCATCAGACGAGTCACTGTGGTCTCTCTCCTTTGGTGAGTAGAATATCTGAGACTTTGGGAGCTATGAACGATGTCCTGAAATTTTGTGAATAAGGTTGAGTAAAATGCATGCCAAGTGRCAAATAAAATTGATCTGGGAAAACAACTTGTTGGGATAATGGATGCTAGAGACACATTATAAATCCCAAAAGACATTTGTGAAAAAAATAGTTCCAGTATTTTGTTTTTTAAATTCAAAATTTTCTGCAGTCTCTATGGAAAGCAAGAATGTGTGGCAAAACATATATATATATAAAAGTATCCTTATTATGTATTAGCCCTGTTCCAGAGTTGTAAAGTTTCTTGAAATATACTGATCTTTTTCCCTTGTTGTTTTGGTGTCCTCATGAATTCTATTTCATATTTAAGGATATAGAGAGCACTAATTTCTATCTCTTGGCTTAAAGCAAAGTTGGTATGCTATTGTAAATTTTCCATACACAGAGGTAAGAATAGTTTGAAGAAAGATCAGAAATGCTTCCAAAATTCAGTAGAAAGAGGATAATATTTCATTTGGATGTGAGCATCTTGTAGTTGTTCATTTCTATATTTAGGATTATTTTTAGATTTTTATAAATGATATAACAAGTAATATGCATGTATATGGCAACAGTGTTATAGGATTATAAATATGGTTAGTAGTAATAAGTCTGCTCTTGCAGCTTGAGACAGGAAAGAGAGACTCTACTTTGATGGGTAAAGAAAAGGACTGTGCTTCTCGAGAACACTGTCATTATTTTGTAATCATCATTTAGGCAAACATTTTCAAAGTTAGGAGAATAAATGAAGGTACTTCAATGTGAAAGTAGATGCCTCTATAGGACAATTCTGATTCAAAGAGAAGGTGGGTGCTGAATTTCTACAATACCCTACTCTTTATTCATTCATCTTGAAAGGGACATTAACTCCTGTGGTTTGGGACTTGGCAAACACCTACTAATAGCTGTATTTCCAGCTACCATAATTGYTGTTTGTGCTCAGGTAACTCACATCCTCAGCTAACACAGAGCTGGTTGCAGAGAGCATTGAATCAGGGACCAGGAGATCAAGGGACAGTGTTTGCAGCCCACACCAAGCTCAGTATGGGGGTCACTTTCCTCAAGGACAACATGTAGGTTGTATGTGAGAAACTGGGGGGGCTGTCTGTGTAAGATCTTTGAAGAACACCAATTATCCAGTAACGCTCTACTTCAAAAAGTCTGAACACATTTCTACAACTATTATTCCTCTTTGAGGAATGGAAAGATAGACTAGAGATAATTGCAATCTGAAATAGTAATCCCTGCGTTCCTTAAAATCAGTGACTTTGGAAATCCCAACAAATGGCATTTCAAATCACTAAGCTCATGCTGTAGATTTTGTTAAAAGTCAGTTATAAGTGCCCTTAGAGGGAGTTTCTGAGTCCAAGTGACCCAGCAATCTCTATTAATATGAATAGTTCATATTCGTATATAGTTTGGGATAGAAGGAGATAAAAGGTATGACTGTTGTGGTAGTTTGGATTAATATAACAAAAGATCAGATAATAAAACATCTGTTAAGAACATGTGTTGGAACTCCAGGGTACAGACTGAAACTAGACAGTAAGATCTGTGAGTGAATGAAAGMATGAATAAATAAGTGTATAAAATCATCATTCCTTCCATCATCCTTCTCCCATGGAGCTGCTCAGGATTTTCTTAATCTTTGCAAGGATAGAAGAACCTAGCATCTCTGCAGCTGTTATTCAGTACAATGTCTTCATATGACAGGTATCTCAAGGTAGAGATGAATCTGAATCTAAGGAAAATGTGAAAGGTCACAGTAAGAGAGGAGCCCTGGCCCAGAGAACTTGCAGTTGTCAGAGAAGAAAGGCAGAGCAGGAAAGAGAAGCACAAAGACGGTGACTTTCCCCCAGGAAYGCCAGAAATAAGAAGTGAGTCATGGCTTGATCATTTTTGTCTAGTGGATGAGTTGCTATTCAGTAAAATATATATATATATATGTGCATATATATATGTATGTATGCATGTATATATGCATACGTGTATATAAATATCCTCTAAAGAGGATATTTTGCAAATATATAGGCATATATATGTATGTATGCATGTATATATGCATACATGCATATAAATATTCTCTAAAGAGGATATCTTGCAAATATGTATTAGTGTACTTATGCCTCAGTTTACTACTAGAAAACAAATCCAGCACCATGACACACTTAAAAATCTAGGGTGATCACCAGGCCAGGATGTCAGAGGTTGTGTTTTTCATTACTAAAAACAAAATAAAATAAAACACTCTCTTAATTGATTCTGATGCCTTGATTAATGTGCTAAGCCTGTCACCACTTTACTGTCCTATCAAAAGAGACTTTTATATCAGAGAATCTCTCATTAKTTGTGAAGTGCTGGCACATAAGTGCATAGAGGTGAAGGAAACGAGTCTCAAGGAGTGTAAGAAATGTTCTGAGGTCATTCAGGAAGCCTGCAGCCGTTCCAGGAACAGAGCCAAGACATCTAAGTTTAGCTAGATCATTTGTTAGCCAAGCTTTAGCCAAGTACCCATTCTTCCTCTTTTGGAAACAGGTGGCTGCAGTTAAAAGCAATACAACCCCAATCACTTACACGCTAGTTATCTTTAAATTGTTTGCCTAAAATTGGAGGATGATGAGGGATTTTCCATGTATCTTTTCCTCTTCGAGTCTCCACTCTGTCTTTTGGAGTTTCTCCTCATAGTCATATTGCAATAGCTGCTGTCTAAAAATCTGGCTGAGGGAACACAGATATTCTTAGCTCTCATTAGGATACTGTGAAAAAAAWAKATATATATATATCCTCTGTCTTGTTACCTGTACTGCTGGAGGCACCTTATAGAGGCTAAGTGCAGAAGGAGAAAAAGATTCGATCATATTTCTCCTTCCAGTCCTGGGACAGTCCTATAGAAAATAGCCACAAAACAACATAAGAGCACTTCCTAACAGTGGCCAATGCATAATTTTCCCTTTCAATGATAGTCATTTTTGGCCACAGCATTAGGAAGCCTCAAGAATTATTGTTTTTGGATAAAAGGGAGGTAAAATGACTTTCAAAGGTTGGTATAAGCAGCTATGAGAAAAGTCTATGGGAAAAGGATTTATCAGCATAGGTAGGTTAAATATACAACTTCTTCAAATCCCTTCTTGATCTCTCCTCCCACAATTCCTGCACTGGAGGTTACACACGAAAGGAATCAAAAGCTAATGGCAGCATAGCTGTCATTTTTGTCTTGCTATTGCAACAGAAAATCAAACAGAATGAGAAAACAATGATAAAAAAAAGGCTATTATTTGAAGCTCTGTGCTGGCAGAAGATTTCAGTCTTCTCATGTATCCCAGTGCCTCACACTCTCTCCTTTCCCCTCACCCAAAATGTTTTTCCTCAGTTTCAGCACACTGAGTTCTCCATATTTTAAATTTTCAGGGTAGAAAAATGACAATAAATTAATTGGAACCTCGGTGTCATTAGTGAGACTTCTGATTCTTGGCTCAGAACATTAGTTTGAAACTAGTTGTGTAGGTCCCACATTTTCTGGAAGTCAGTGAAGTCGGTCACTTACTATATATTGCATCTTRCTTCTTATGGCCTCCAAGAGGCAGGATAAATTCCACACTAATGGAGAAATTACTGTAGCAGCTGCATAAGGTGAAATCTTCTACCCACAAAMAGAAACAATTAGATCTGTGCCTGGCGACTTGCAAAGACGTCTGAACCYTGACTTTAAGGCATCATCACTCATAGCTGAAATACTCTTTGGTCTCTTCTCTCTGGTGTCTCTCTGTGCTTTTAGTTGCTTGGCGCAGCATGGGCACATGCACCCCTTGTGCCTGGAATGCAGCTACACACTTCCMGGTGGCAACCAGGAAACTATATCCACTTGTTTGCAGCTTCCCTTCGGCTTAGGCTACAGACAAGCCACTACTCAGTGGCTCTAAAGGAAAGAAAAAAATGTATTGAATGCCATTACCAAACCCTTTAAATGTTTATTCTGGATCTTTCTCCCTGATTTAACTGTATTTTAAAATAGAATCAAATTATATTAAACAGTCTATTTATKTTCTCCGTTTCCTATGGAAACACACACAAAAAAGGACATCTGTTAGTTTTAAAGCTTTTGAATAAGTACCAAAAGCAGTCACGTATGGGCACTATTCTCACAACAGATCATAAACAAGTTTTTAAAATGTTGACCTGTGGGTTTAAGTCCTTGTGTTCACCCMATATGTCGCATCTGACAAATGCACATGCGTGCACATAGCAGAAAATATTGATAGTTACAGATTTACTAACTTATAACATASTATACTGTCTGTTCTGGGAATGCAGTCTTACTTGGCCAAGGAGGAGAAGGTGCTCTCTGTGGTGGTTTTACCTTGGTTTGAGTGAGGAAAGCACTAAGCTGTGTGGAAATACACACAACACAGTGGACACACTATAAACCCTAGAGATAGAGGCAGGCTGGTGGTGGGGAGTCAACTGCAGGCACCAGCAGGGCAACCCCTCAAAAACCAGTTTCCTTGGGCTCTTAGGTRTGCCTGGATTAGGCTCTGTAAAGCTGTATAGACTGTATAAAAGCAGCACAGAGGCTGCMACCCTTCCTACAGAGTGGTAGATGTTGTTTATCTACCATAAATGATAGAAGTTAAGGACATATGCTGTGGTTTAGCAGTTAGGCTCCATATTCATTTTTTCAGTCCAATTTGCATTTCTTTCCTCAGCRCTCCCTGAACTCCGCTGCTTTGCATTTGCATTAGGCTATAAACTCCTTGCACAACATCCCGGGAGCCAGGAGCTGAAAGCACAGGAGGCAGATCCTGTAATGGCCCTTCTGGTGACACTTTTGGAGGTAGCTCTTCCAGAGAAAACCAACCTTTATCTCGGTTGCCCTGAGACAGAACATATTGAGTGTGTCCGGGGGCTGAGGCAGCTGYATGCCTTAAAATGCAAGTTCTGTGATAGGATAAAACACATTTTGGTCAATCATCAGGTAATACGGCTCACAAGCTCCRGCAAGATTTTACTGTGCCTCTGAGAAAACAAAGTGTTTTAAAGGATCAAGCAAAATTAGGTAAATTTTCACAGAAATGCTAAGACCACTTGTAAAATTTCAGAACTTTCTAAGAARCAAAGGCCAGGATATTGTTCAAGCAAATACTTTTGGTCAAATATTGTTTACAAATGAGAAAAATCCTGTATTTTCGGCTAGGCTTGTTTTCAGAGATGGTATGAAAACTCACCGTGGGATTTTCCACGTGGTCACTGCCCGTTGCAGGCTACCAGCATGGCAAATTCCTGAGTGAACTTCAGAGCACTGGCATTGACTGTAAACTACTGAAAATAATTTAGAAGCGGGAAAGGGCATTGAGCTGAGGCACAGACTTTGCTCCCTGACTGCCTGGCTCCGTCGTGCTGCTCCTCCCACAGGTCACCAACACCTTTCACAACCTGCGGGCCACCTTCTGCTGCCGCCTGCGTCTGCAGCGCTGCCGGGGCAGCACATTTGCAAAGCACAAGAGGCTGCTGAAAGCCACTCAACATTAACACGAGGCTGCTCTTATCTATCATTCTGCTGCTGACCCCTTGAGGTGTGCGCACTGAGAGGTTTCAAGATTTTATTTTATATTATTTATTTATTTTTGCAAGYGGGAATGGAAGAGACCGTTTGCTTCCTGCGAGTCAAAGGCGGTATTTTCATTGATTCGCTCAGTCTCATCATCAGGAGCCTTGAGAAAAACACGTAAAGAAATTTCCGCACAGCATCGAAAACATTTTAGGAAGTGATGATTGTTAGGAGAACTTTAGCAAATGGAACAAGGTAGCAGGAATCCAGGGCAACAAGTAGCCCTGCYCTGCATATCGTCACCAGACCCGTGCAACTGGTGGCAGAGTGAGATTGCTCAGGGAGCCGCGTGGGTGAAGCCTGCAGCACTGAAGTGAAAGAAGAAGAAATATTACTGGAAAACGCTGGGGTAAACTTCCTTCTGATAGAAAGCCTTAATGTTTCCAGAGAGCACGCTGGGTATTAGTTGCAATTTTGCCTTTCCCTGAAAGACTGTCCCAGCACAACCTGCGCGGAATTCAATTTCTTTCCCTTGAAAGGAGGCAGAATTGAGTCAACCCTGCCAGAATTTGAACTGGTGGCTCAAGGGAGTCTAAGTAATTCAACCCTTAGGCACTGACTTTTAAGCCATCACCCTCCAGCATATGATAAAAGGTATTGTATAAAGAAAGGAAACGGAATTGTAATGAAGGAAGTTTTGGGTGAGTCATAAAGTGAGTTGGGTTTCAGGTATTTTTTGGAGGAGAGTGGAATCACATTGCGTTGAAGCTGTGGGGATAAGAGTGGGAAACAGCCATTGGGCTAAAAACATTTTCCAAACACTGAAGTGAACTCAAGCATTCTGATAGCTAAGAAAGCCTAGGATATTTTATTTTATTTTATTTTATTTTATTTTATTTTATTTTATTTTATTTTATTTTATTTTATTTTATTTTATTTTATTTTATTTTATTTCGTATTTTTATTTTATTTTATTATTTTATTTCGTATTTTTCTTCTGCTTGCTAGTAGCCTCTTCCTAACTTCCTCCTGTCGTTTGCTTCTGAAAGAAGACTTGACAGGAGATAGTGTTTATATTGCAGCTATTTTTCTGACTCTGGAATATAATGGAAATTATATGAGAAAGCTCAATATCCATTTTTGTTCTTGCAAAATGAAGAAATAAAAGTTAAAAGAAGTTATATAAAAATATTACTAGTAACAATTGTGAATATTTTGCTTGCTGGGTCTTTCTGTCTCTCCATACATTTATATATAAAATTAATGTGAAACACGACCTTAGTTGTGCTATTGTTACTGCTTCTCAAGTAAAATCAGGTTAAAAAATATAATTTTGGGATTCTTTTAAATACTAAAACTTTGTCACTGTGGGGAAGAGTTTTTCTTATTTCAGATAGCTAGAATTTGGATTTTGCTCAAAAGCAGGATAACTTATATTGATACTGTTTGACATAACTGTGAATATTTAGATTATCCCTATAAAAATGTTTACATTGAACTATATCTGGTGGAAATGAGTTCCATATTTTTTAATCAGTTTTGAATGAGTTGCCTTTGAATTTCACTAAATATTCCCATATGTTTCCTTTATAAGAAATCAAAATAAGAGCACTTTCTATACATCACTCATTTAAAGATACAGATAATCTTGAAAATACCAATKAGAGTGCAATTATTTTGGAAATAAAATTTTCTTTAGAGGTTTAAAACTTTTCAGAAGTGTTTTTTGTCTGTAAAAGTTATTTCTGAAATATTTTTCCTCATCTGATAGCCAGAATAGAACACATCATTCCAGGTAATATTAGCTATTCCATCTCTATGCATCCTCTGCAGTTGATGGTCCTTTTTTCTGAGCACTTTTATGAACTGAGCAAGTTCTGTCGAGCTAATAAAAAAACAGAAGAAACTACTAAAAAAAAAATCTAATTGTCACAAGCAATATTAATTCAGATAGTTTTACCTTGAGGACTTAGATCACACTTTAAAACTGAATTGTGTGGTAAGAGTAAATAGTAAAACTGAATTGTGTGGTAAGAGTAAATAGTGGGAGAATCCAAAAATGTAACAAATACCTGAAAGCCCTTAAATAAAGGGAATATAGCCAGGTGATCATTTTACTGGCCATAATGAAGAGAAAAAACAAACAAACAAGAATCCCAGGATTTCCCTTGATCTGCCCTAAGTAGATGTCGGGTAGAAATGAAAACCTGAGGTACAAGGATAAGGATGTGAGCAAGTCCAGTTGTAAAGGGGTCTGTTTAACACTGTACAGCACAGGTTCATGACTTCTCTATCACACTCAATTTCAAAACTCTATCCAAAAAATAAAAAGAGAAAAAAAGAGAGATAAAGCAAAGAACACGGCACTGATTTCTTCTCTTGTCAGAGATGGAAATACCCAAAAGATTCTCCTTCTAGAAGATTTGCAGTTCATTTTTGTAGAACTGGGACTTGATTTTCTTCTCGCCTTCATGGAAGTGCATCAGTCATCACTGATAGAAATAGTGCAGTGGGAAATCAGAARGTTTCATGTTACCCCTCCAAATTCACCAAGCTGATGTGTATTCAAAAGCCTAATGGCCTGTCTGGGAATTTAGTAGAAGATGCTTTGGGGAGGTTTTTTTTTTAATTTTTTTTGTCCACATTTTACCTACTAGATTTCCCTAATCATACCCATTCAAAATCTGTTTTTCTTATGGGAATATATTAAAAACGTTACATTATGTTAACGATGCGGACTATCAAGTATTGTTCCCATAAGTTCTCATCTGATTTAAMACAGAATCCAGTGAGAACAACATAAAGGCCTCCTGTGCATAGGTGAAATCGCACTCCTCAGTACCTCTCTAGCCTAGTCACAGCCCTCCGAGCGTTGGGTTCACTCGCCTCTATTTGCTATGGGGAAGTCATTTGTGGCTGTGCCAGGGCAGCTTGATTTAACTAGCACATATGAACAACGGCAACACCAGCCTGATTCCTAAATGTTAAAAACTAGTTGGAGAAGGCAGATGGCTTTCTACAGTTCACACACTGCTCTACTGCAGAGAACTAAGTTTAAACTATCAGCTACCTGCCATTTTTGAAATTGCTGCAGATAAAAACTCTTTGATGATTTCAGATTTCTGCTGCTTGCTTGCAGGCTTACAGAGAATAATTGCTACCATAAGAAAACTACTGAAATAGACAATAAACTGATTTTGGCTGGAAGTACATTGTAATTCTGCTCTATATTGGTATGTGCTGCACCACAGAGACAAGTGTTTGTTTTAAACAACAACAACAAAAAAATAGCTAAACTGAGGGGGAAGAAAAACAACCCACCAGTTTAATAGTCCTGATATAATAATCTCTGAACCAGCTAAGATAGAAACTTAATTGTTACTGAAAAGATTAAATAGACTATGTCTGGTATAAAACATGTAGGGCCATATGCCATCCTATGAGGCAGCAGAACAAAGGAACGAAGCACGACATAATCCAGAACAAAGACCCCATCTGTAAGGGGAAATCTTTTATGTGATATGGCTCCATCATTCTTCTTCAAGATCTTATCACTAAATGGGAAGATCATCTAACTTCTCTACTCCTTCTCAAGATCTCCTGTTTTTATGGGCTAGATGTTATGTTAGTTCTTCCAATTACTTTTGGTCCCTACAACTCTACTGGGTTGTTTGTTTCCAAGACTAGGAGGCACAGGCTACCTTATGCATCCTTGGATATCAGCTTTGACCATATATTAAACCACTATTTTTGCTTAGTTGATCTTTAGCACCGACCCGTCTTTGTGTTATCAGTCTCAATTAAGACTTCAGCTATGTCATTCATAATAAACAAATCACATAGGATCTGACTATAAACAAAACAATAACATGSATCAGCTGGTTCCTTTAAATCTATTTAATGTATTGATTCTTTATGTTTTTAATTCCTTAATCAAATATTACACAGCCCAGAAGCAAATGCCTCWCAGACATGAGAAAGCATTGTACCAGCATTGCTGTATTTATTAATTTACCATATATTCTTCTCAGGCAAATATGGCACATTAAATGAATGAGATTTATTTTCCATAATTCAGTAAGAGTGAATCCTTCCTAAACACCCGAAGCTATCAGATTTCCTGTTTACTCTTATGAAAGCATCAGTACTTTTTTTTCCAGTTCTCTTAAGTTTTTGAGTGTTCCAAAACTTTGTGAAAATCACCACTGAGAATCCAGGGATGTTCTCAGTCAGTTCTAAAAATCTTCYATGCAAATTATCAGGTATGCCAACTTAAAAATATCTAATTTACTAGCAGCAATTTATCATGTTCTTTAGTTATCTGAGGGAAATAGAGAGTGTATTATCGCACCATGATATGACTTAATCTTTCAGKTTTTTCTCAAACACAGAAGGGAAACATGTAAACATGTACATATCATCCTCTTCCACGTTATTGTGGAGAATTCTACCTCCCAATCTATTAATTTATTTATATAATTTCTATACTTCACATGGCATTTGCTGATCAGTAGGACACACTATTTTTTTTTTTTTTTCCTTTACCTCTTAGAGCGTTTCTTAGGCTTGAAGATTGGAGTAGATGGAAAGCTGGAGGTTCTGTTCTATTATTCTAACACCATCCATAACGCTGTGAGATAATTTATTTCTGAAATGTTGATGACTCAGGAACAAATACAACTTTCTATGGAAGTTGCTACACTTACCTTTCTGCCAGCTCTGCCCTTGCTAAATGGGCTATAAACTTGGCTTAAAATTTCAGTCTTGCAGTCTTGCCATCAGACTTCATCAGTCAGAACTATGTCAAAATTATTCTCATGAATGAAAAATTTTTGATCCTTATTGATTTGTATCCAAGATCCTACCCCTGCTGTGAAATTTGGTATGCTAATTAGAGGATGAAAAATGTGAGACACTTAGGTCCACTGAGATGTTGCCTCTCTTCCTAACCCAATGGAGACCTCTGAGACGAGAGTACCTCCATCTTCCTTAACAGATAGCCAAAGAAGGCAAAAAGGTTAATAAGACTATCTGTCCTCCCTCTATTTCGATTTTGTGCTAAATGGAAAAGAATTTCTGGGACCTTTACTCTTCACATTCCCCTTTTGCATTAATACAGTGTTTCCTGACTAACCTGGCTAGCTTTCCTGACCATTTGCTAGCCTTCATCATGACAGGACCKGCCTGAGCTTCATAGATTTTCCTTTCCCTCCGGACCCACTTCACCAGAAAAAAGCCAACTAAATTTCTAAAAGAGTGACATACTAATCACTGTCTTGTGAACATTTTATCAAACTGCAAATTTATTTCAAAAAGCTCCTCACATGCCTTTTTTTTTTTTTCGATCATCTTCTGAATCATAATTTACTGAGGAGCAGATAGTACCATTTTTTTACAGAGACTTCCCGTACTCCCTTTTGCTACTTCTATCCTTTCTAAATGGTTAAATTCCATGCATTTTAACATTTTAGCCTTTCATGTCTTCCATGAATGTTTATACTTCATAACAATTCTGATGGCTCTTTTGCATATGTTTAAGGCTGGGGCAGTCAYCCAAAGCTATGTTCTAAACCTCTTCCTTTCCATTGACCAGATAAATCTTCAGAGGTATCCTCCACAGACTCCAAATCTCAGGAATACTGGAAATGTTTGTATCTAGAGATCTTCAACACTTTTTTTCCCCTGGTCTTTATGCCTCCATCTCCCTGCCCATCTGTCACTAGCTGTGTAGCCTGTTAATGCAGTTTGGTTATTCTAGTCCTTACAAATCACTTTATTCTCCAGTTTCTTTTTGCWGTTTAAGTGGGGGCAACATCACCTACTACCCAATTTTGTTGCTTAGAAACTGCTCTGGAGTTGCTTATTCAATYTAAAATCGTGGCTTCCAACCATTTACCTACTGGTCTTTGTAGAAGTACTTGCAGTCCTTTTATCCTCTTGTCGGTGAACATAATAATGCCCAAAACACTATATCATTTCCATGTCACATTGATCAATTATTATTCATTATGATATGGAGGAGGGCACTTCTTGCTAAAAGAAAGTCCTCACAGAGGCTCTCCAAAAACCCTGCAAAGCTTATGAGTCATTAAGGCACACTAATCAAKTCCATTTTTTTCACAGATATTCACGAAACAACATATTGGCAATGCTTAAAGATGGATGAATCACAGTCTTCAGTTAAATAGAAGCCAGGTCTATTCACTAAATGTTTCATTTAGCTGTTCATGGTCAAATTACACAACCTCCATYAAGAGTAAATAAGAAAGAGAAAGATTAAACATAATACTCGGAAAAAAATTCTTCATGTAAAATAAGGGTTCATGATTTACCTCTTCAAAACTGCTTTTCTGGTCATGTTCTCCTTTTAACCAGAAGTCTCCTTGAAAGTGGAATAAAATATTAACACAGTTGGAAAAAAAAAAGAAAAAAGAAAAAAAGAAAAAACATCAAGGAGAGGGAGGGAAAAAAAGGGAATTGAAGGAAAAAAAAAAGAAAAAAAAGGTTGGCAGATAGAGACAAGTATTTTTATATTTTTTTAGAGTCTGCCTTGTTGCACGTTTAAAAAACTATCTATCTGATAYATCTAGGATCATATGCGGCCTCCATTACTAGATTATTTAAATATGCACACACATGTAAACACACACACAGGAGTTTTGGTATTTCCTTACTGAACTACTATTGATTTCTGCCCTAGACCTCATTTCATATGATGCCCTGAAAATTAAATGATCTATTTAGTTTCAGTATGGCCCAAGATTCTAATTGGATTTTGAGGCAGTAATTTATGTAATATTAATGGATACTTTCAGAAAAACACTAATTAACAGCTGACCTTTATTTTTCCAAAGAAAGAAAGAAAGAAAGAAAGTAATGAAAGAGAGAAAGGAAGAAGATGGAAGAGAGATGAAGCATAGTAAATGAAGCATAATAATAACAATAATAATAAAAAGGAACAAGATATATTTTTTCCTTTCCCCTTTAGAAGTGGTCTAAATTTAATTAGCAAAAGCCAGCACACATCAGGGACATTTTGGGAAGCATCAAAATACATTATGGATTTGATCACCTTATGCCTATAAAAATGGCTAAATAATTTAAATGCAATTCAATAAAATGTATTTTCAATGAGAAGCTTCGGCTCTCAGTGATGGATTAAAAGCTTCACATAACCCAGTGATTTTATAAGCTACAGCCAAACAAATTCAAAGTAAAAGATTATATTTTGTTTCCTTCTTTTATATAGCAAGATTTCTTCATTTTCTGCCTTTTTTTTTCCATAACAGCAGTGGAATAAATATATACAGCATCATTTAAATGCTTTATGAAAAGAAAAAAAAAAAAGAAAAAGAAAAAAAAGATCCAGAGCTATCACCTCATCATTTAAAAGAAGAAACCCACTTGCTTGTTCAGCAAGTGCTTTATTTCCTACTTATCTCTCTGCAGCCCCCTTAAAAAATAAAAGATTTAGGGAAATTTATCCCGGCATACACAGAACAATACTGAACCTCATTATAAATTGATACTTTCACTACTGTTTCACGAATTAAACATGTTAATCTTTTTGGAAACTTTCTTTAAAAAATCTTTCTTCCATCTGGTAGCAGCTACAAGTCTATTGAACAAATTATTATCAGGAATAAAACTAAGAATAATTGTGAAACATATGTGCTAGATTCTCTGTTCATCACTGCTTTGTATTGCCTTTTACAGTACTGCCATTGTTATTTAATGATATTTCATATTCTCTTACTCTAATATAAGTTACCAGATGCAAGAATATGAATAATCACGTCCATAAATATATAACCATATACACTCTCCATCTAAGGATACGTAAGCTTTAGGTCTGGTCTATTGAATCAGACTAGTCCAAGTGACTGACATGTACTTACTAACGAAACCTGAGCCTCTCCAAATCTCCTTAAAAATCACTAAATTTGAATAAATAAGTCTTTAAAAAGAAACATTCCTGCTGTGGGTAAACCAGTCCAGCGCAGTTCTTAAGTGTGAGAGCAAAGTTGGATTTAGAGACTTCAAAGATGAACATTGCAACAGCCAATTATTTTTCAGTCCTTTACTCTTATCATGGGATCCATGATCTCCAATTAGGCAGCAGGATGTCTGATGATTACACAGCAAAAAAATGGTCCTTCAGCATGAGATTCAGGAAACACACAGAACAGAGTCTTTCACATGAGATGGGCATATAATTTTTGRATGACAATGATACTTAGAGAAAGAAAGTCCAAGTAACTTACTTCAGTCAATATGGGAACAATTACAACCAGGTTTATGTCAGAGTTTGAGGAGTTGGGATTACAAAGTGGAGTTTAGCATCCTAAATTTCATTTATAACCTTTAGGTCATGTTTTAAGCCTTTTTTTTTTTCTTTAATGCACAGTTTCTACTCTTGTCTTGGCTCTGGGCCCTAGTTCTTACATTAACTTGAATCTTTTTTTAACCAGCTCATTGAAACCAGTATATGAAAGATGACAGAAAATATCTCAAGTTAGAGCCTACCTGAAGACTAAATAATTTTAATTTCTGTTGTTAGACACATTAAAGATACCCTGCAGGAATGAAAGTCGAGTAAATGGATGAGAAAGTTTGGCTCAAACCTTTAAAATACGTGAGCAACCTTCTTTTCAGAAGGCACCATAGTGACTTCCCAGGAGAGAGGAGGAGGGATATAGAGCCCAGGCCAGTAAATAGATGGCACTGTGTAGATATAAAGCTGAAAACTTTCTGCTTGTGGAAAACCCTCAAACTTCTGAACTGAAGCTTGTTTTTTTGAATTATCTAACTCAATTGGTGTTACCAGTTCATATCACTGTGAGGTTAGATTTTTTTATGACATGCCCAGTTCATTTGTAACAAGTCCCCTTAGGTACTATCAGGTGACTGKGTAGTCTAATACATCAAAAATAATGTAACACTTTTTTTTCACACCTAAAGAAGGCTTAGTTTAAGTAAAGTAAAACTCAAATATTTCTAGTTTGTTCTTTAAATGCGATCCCCTCCAGCACTGGCAAAGTCCAGCTTACAGTAAATAYATCTGCTTCCATGACGTATCACAGGCTAAGGAGAAACTCCTACTTTGCCATAATAATGAGTGGTCAGAAAATGCATTCTCTGGAGCTTCCTGATCACCATGGTAGTGTTTCATTTTTTAAACAGATGTCCTTGGAAGCCTTGGTTGACAGTGTCCCCCAATACTTCTTGATCCTGTACAAATGCATCGAAAGCAGCAACCAATGGCATAAGAATTTATCTTTTAATGAAACAAAAGATGAGTGGGAAAACAAGGATGGAGGTTATAAGGGCAGTGTCACCTCAAAGGTCAGTGGTGATGTGAGGAATAAGACTCATGTTTCCTAGTTGCTGGCTAATATCTTAATCATTATTTAGCAACATCCTTTTTTTTTTTTTCCCCCCACCGTGAAACAGTAAATYGGACAACCCTTATCAAGTCCCATCAAGCTGTTAAGACATTTTTTTCCTCATAGGTTCAACAATGACTAGCTCCATTTGCATTTAAATGGCTGAAATAAGCCTGTTTACTTCCACCACTTGCATTAAAGATGACTGTAAGGAAGCAGTTCCCTGTAAGCTTGCATTTTCCTTAATTTTACCCCCCCCTTTTTTTTTTTTTTTGAAGTTAAGCACTGACAAGAGTGAATTGCCTCTCTTTGCCCTGTACTGTCACTGGATACTTTTAGATTTTCTTAACATCTCTTTGTTTAYGGGCCAGTMACTGCTCAGGGAGCAGAAGCCCYGTCTAGAAATCCRCAGCCCAGCACATCAGAAATGTCACTTGAGGAACAGATCAACACAATTATCGCCATTCTTCTTCTCTCCTCTAAGGAATGTTTCCAGGTCGTAGACACCTATTGTGGATGCTCTGGGAATAATGAAATCCATTAACAGATTGTTAATGTGACTTGGTAACAGACCAAGCAGAGACTTACAAAACAATAAAGCTTTACAATCAATCTGATGTGTAACTAGGCACTGATGGAAGCAGGTATAACATTAGTTAGGGCCAAATTTTAACTCTTCTCAGCACTCCCAAGGTACAGAGCCAGTGGAAGCTGTCTGGATCACAGGAATAAATGTTTTGAAGACTACAAACTTAGGGGGTTTCTCGCAGATGACCTGCTGAAGCYGGGCTGACCTAATAAGTGTCCCTGGGAGTTGGCAGAGGAGCATTTCTCACCCTCCAGAGAGGCAGAGTGAGGGATGTTTTAACTTTATTATTATTATTTCTTCCAACAGGGATGGAGGTTTTTGTTATATTTGCTCTCTTAGAACTAGCATGATGCAAGAGTTTGTACAAGCCTTTGTGCCCCAGCATTTCTGCCATCATGTGCTCTGTACATGGTCAGTAAGAGAAAGCAGAGACATGACATCACAAAATTACTTCAGAAACGATATTGGTTTTGCTTTAGTTGTACCGCTGGGGCAAGCGACACTGTCTGAGGCTGAACCTGGTCCATTTTAGTTTTTGTAAACTCTGTGCATTTTCTGCCTCCATTTCTCTTTCCCTTTCCCTTATCCTCTCTTTTTCCTCATTCCTTTTTTCTCTCTCTCTCTTTTTTTATTTGTTTTTTCCTGCTTTTTTCCTTGCTTCCTTCCTTCCTTCTCTCTTCTTCTTTCTTTTCCTTTTTCTTTCCCACTCCCTCTTTTTTTCTCCCTATCTAATTTTTAGGAGCCTGGTAATTTGAAAAAAACTTTTTTTAATTGCCATTTCTAAGGATCTGCCTGTTAACAATATATGCAGCAACTGGAAAGCTCCAGGAATCTGACTGCACATTATGGAGACGATGAGTGTAATCTAATGCAAGAAAACTGGAAATTCTGCCAGATCCCATATGTTTGAACCCCAAATCTCGGGCTCGGTGTCCTCTTGATGAACTCCTGCAMGTTTCTTCCATATAAGGTCTTGTTTTGGCTCAGGGAGCTCTTATTTGGCCTTGCTGCCCAGAGGGTTTCAGACGGTTCCTTGAGCACACCGTGTTCCTTGTCTCCAGCTGGTGCTCCCTGTTTTGTCCGAGCTGCTTCACGAGGCAYCACTAGAAGCTACAAAAGGTATGTCTTTGGGTGCATTCTTGTTTGTGGCCTCTTATAACAGCTCCAGTCTCTTAAATTTCTTATCCTGCCTGTGCATCTCTGTTTTAAGGCCTGGGAAACATCAAAGTCCAAAAATGAAACCCTTGAGGTTGTTTAAAAGCCTGCGTAGGGTGACAAGTTAACAGTGTTACTGGAATAACAGCTTTGGACTTGAGGATTTAAGTTCYTCTGAAGTCACACGTGACACCTGTAGGACCTTCTGCAGGGCAGGTGCTGCATCCCTGCTGCATTGCCCGTCATTGCAGAGCGGCTGACATTTGCTGTATCAATGGGTGCTTTTAGCAGCCCCCATTTCTCGGTCTTCAGGCTGAACTGCCTTTATAGCCTGCAAGAGCACAGCAGTGACTATGCTAATCCACGAGTTAAGGTTTAGAGCATCATAGCCGGTGATAACAAGATATTTACAGCCCAGGCAGACTCAGATTGAGCCGTGCGCTCTGTCATTTTCATTTTATGAGCCTGCTCCATAAAACTGTTCCCATATGGTTAAAGTTAGGGATAAACAAACAGATTCTGATCAAATAAGAAACCACTCAAATCTTCGCCCAAGGTTCATAATGAACTTCTATTTTTTAATCTCTGAAAATATTGCTTATGTAAATCTTGTTTTTTCTTGTTTTTGTCTGCTGATTTTTTTTTTTTAAACTTGAGACTTAAAAACAGACAGAAAAGCTGTTTTATATTAGCCCTGCTTTAATCAGAAAGAAGTAGCAGCAGCAGTTTTACAAGCTGCTGACATGCAAAACCAGGAAAGATCAAATAAAGCCCCCATCCAGAGCCCARTGCACCTTCCTTTCAGGGTTAGTTTCTGGGAACAAAGGAAGATGAAACAATTCAGAGCATCTCTGCCTTGCATGGCCTGAGGTATCGAGAGCCTCAAACTGTCCCTGACCCGTCCTGCCATATCYACAGGCTGCGTCACCATGTGAAGGCACCAGCTCTGCTCTGGACTCGAGTCAGCCACCTTTGCATGGCAGACCTTGCTGCTTAGATGCTTTGCTGTGCAAACAAGATTGCACCCTGCTGATCCTGCCGCTCTGCTTGTTTCCCCATGTACCATGTTGTGCTTGTACCCCTACAGTGTTGGCTAATACAACCAGTTCCCTTATGATATGCAGAAAAAAAAAAGGTAAAGAGAGTGATACATTTCCACTTCTTTATCCTCTGTCATGCTTGTGATAGCAAAGCATCTTTCTGTTCATATAAAAATAATATTGATCCCCGGGTGTAAGAAAGTCAGCATTGGTGGGGGGTGTGTGTACCTGCTCCATGCTTCAAAAAACCACCACCTTTTAGGCATGGAAACAGTTTTTCAAAGGAAAGCTTTTGCATCTGTTAGCTTGTCTGTWTCTTGCTTGCCTTGTTTATATATTGCTATGTGCTACCATTCAAGTCACTAAATATAAACATAAAACCAAATGTGGTCTAACTTGTCTCACGTCACAGTACAATGAGCCTGAGATGTCTCAATTTAGTTGCTGAGTCCTAAGGAATATATGTCTACCTAAATGAGGCCGTGCTAACCTCATGCTCCCGAGGCCTAAGGACTTCGACGTGAGCAAAGGGAAGGCAGTCATATTTTCTCATAAGACTTTTTGCATAAATGGACTCTCCAAATAGGCCATTGTAGCAAAAAAGCAGAATACATGGGAGGTTTGACAAGCATGTGTGGATGCTACATAAACAAAACAATTCCTGGGCCTGTTARAAGTAAACTTTGGAGTCTTTTGAGATTTGTGCATCCCTAATCACCCATTTATTTTCTGCCTGCTGCAGCAGAGTTACTGGACAAAACACGCCTGCTCTGCCAAGTGTTCCTACTTCATAAAAGAAAAGAGCCCTTTTGTTTTCTGGGGAAGACTGGAAAGGGGGCAATTGTTAAAAAAAGAGCCCACATCATTCTGCAGGAACTGGWGTGTGAAGGCCCAGCAATTAGGGGTTTAAGAGCTGTTGAAACCTTGGCTGAGAGGAAGAAAAGTCACTTTTCTGTGACTAGGCTTTTAATCCTGCTTGATGATACCTTGCTATAAAAAAGGTGTTTGATTGCCAGGCACTAAGTAGGCAAAGCTGGATCGTGACAGCGAGAGGTCATGGAGCTGCCCTGGTTTTGGGCAGTTCCTCCCAAATGACAAAAAGCTTTCAAAGATTTTTTAAGCAAAGTCAGGAAGAAACCTTTTACAWAGCTCGTTGCTGCTTAAGTGGCGGGTGCATATCACTTAAGGGGCTTAGAAAGTTGAAGAACAGAGTCCTTCTTCCCAGATTGTGGAGGGTCAAAAGGCTATATAATGCATCTTTGGAGTAACTTTGCACTGTGGCTTTCCAACTGAAAAAAAAAAAAACTATTTCAGCACATGGATCCCTGTAGGTTCTGGAGGCAGGCACAGGCCATACCTTGGCTCATAGCTATGGCCTGGTGGACTGGGGTGGCCTAACTCAAAACGTACTCTTTTCCTCCRAATTTGCTTTCCTAGTCGGTTTGACAATTCTGACTTAAATTAATACAGTTAATATCTGGCCTCAGAAGGCTGATTTTTTTTTTCCCCTAAAAAAATCCCATATCATTAAAGTGTAGAAAGAGTAGATTCAAGGAATCACATCTGTGAAAAGGCACAGAATTACAGTATTGAAAGACAGCATTCACTTTTGCCTTCTAACTCCTTCTGGCATGGTCCTGCCCTGGACCTGAATCTGCTGCATGTATAACCTTTGCAAACTCTTATGAACCAGTTCATCTTACTAGGCAAACAGGAAGCTGCTTTATTATTATTATTATTATTATTATTATTATTATTATTATTATTATTATTATTATTATTATTATTATTAATATTAATATTATTATTACTGTCGTTTTACTGGCTTAGTTTTCTTCTGAGTTACTGAGCTAAAAAATGCTTAGAGAGCCAGGGCTGGGACTAAGAGAAGTGCAGGGCCACATCGCTGGAGGAGAGGCAGAGGGACAGAAGAGGCAATTGCTTCTGAAAAAAGAAACAAAAATGCTTAATTTTATCCTTCCCTAACTTGTGCCAGTTATTAGACTTATACCAGCAAAACTATACTTGTACTAGTGCTAGCACATGCAAAGGTAAGGTSCAGGGACTCAGGGAGAAGTCCCTGGCAAGTCCCTACTTGAATGAATAGATGAGCATTAGCCAGCTGGGCTACTAAGGCTCCTTCAGAGTGGTCTGAGTAGGATTTCTCACCAACCTTGCATTAGGGTTGATATTCCTTGACAATCCTCAGATGAAAAAAGATGACAGAAATATTWTAATATATTGTTAATATATTGTATATATTATTAATATATTTGTATATTAGTAAATAGATCAATTGATATTCCTGCCTCTCAGTAGACTTAATGTCAGACTTTCATTGAGTTCATTGGTCTATCAATAAGATTGTYTTTTTTCCTTAAATGATTATGGAGTGGAGTGCAGTGATACATAGAGCACACTTTATTCTCAGGAGTTATGGTGGCCAGGAACAACTTCTGTCTCGGTCCTTCTATTGTCGACTCCCTTCACATCCACCTTAGATTGTAGGAAGTATTTGGACTGAAACCACAAAATATGTATTTGCCCTATTGGTCAGAGAGTTAGTAGAAGGATTAYACCTTGTAAAGCTCAGTATCTTCCAGCTATCACTTCGGAGAGCTGCAAATTCATCCTTTCCTTGACCCAGTGCCAAGTGCCATCTGGCTGGTTGTATTTTACTCATGGCACATGTTTCTTCTAACAAACACTTGCTCTTTGAAGAGTTAGGCTCACTCATGGAAACTGGGAATGAAGCAGTTCGACCACACTAAGGTGTGTACYGAAAAATTACAAGAGCTGTTGAGCACATCGGAGCAGATAGTGCTTTGACCTGCCATGTAGTTCAGGTGTAATATTTTTCATGCTGTTTTGAGCTTGCATCCTATCCTCACCCAAATTATACTGGATTTTTTTKGGAGTTGAAAACTAGTGGACACCAGCAGGTGATTAGTTTCAATGCCAAAAGGAGGATTTTGGCTAAAGCTGTGATGTAATTGCTACTGTAATTGACCCCATGCTGGAAAGCCAGGAAACCTGTCCTATTTTGCATCTGTAGCTTCTGTGTTCCAGGTTACTGTTTCAAGCCCAACTTGATGAATTGTCAGCTCCCAGGATCCGAACGAGATGCCCTTCTGCCCCTCTTTTCCCCAGAACAGAACAATTGCAGCACTGCTAGTCTGGCAAAGGATAAAACATAGRGACTCACATAAAAAGCAATGAATATAATGGCTTATAATTATAAAACTCAGAGGGGAGAAGAAGAACTCAGATTAACTCCAGTCTGCTCTGGAGACTTTTAATTAGCAACTCCAGTGGGAAATGCAGAGTAACATGAAAAAAAAAAAAAAAATCCAAGTCTAAAATGGACATATAGGAGTATTAGTAAGAGAATTTAAACTCAGAAGAGATGAGATGTAGAATGGCATTGCCATCTGCAGTCATTAGAGTGCGGATTAGTTCTTGCTTGCTTTCACTGTTAGCCTGAGTGATCACAGGAATATTTGCTTCTCAGTTAAGTAAACTAGATAATTGCCACGCTAAAACGTCTCTTTCTCTGAAAAGGACAACTGGAAAGGACTCCTCCTCGAATCAGAGTGGGGAATTGACGGTGTGTACTTTTAAAAATACTTAGGAATTTTAGTGTGAAAGTAAATTCTTTACCAACACTGTGAAGCATAGCGAAACCTCAGGTGCATGTGCAACTAATGCGGTGCTAACAGAATGGAAATACTGTTCCTGCCTTGACATTCGTTTGCTGTGTCTTGTTAGAAAATTCCCTTAACCTCCATAGCTGTGGGTATCGACATGGAAACAAGAAAAGATCATTAAACTGTGTTATTTTTCTCTCTGATGACACTGATGAATAATCATTTAAAAAGAAAAGGTCAGTCTTGTGAACTCTGCAGTGCACTAGAAGATTGGGAAGGACAAAAAAGGTTTGGATGCTTAAAAGTATTTAATACTATTATATATAAATTGCCTGGGTTTTCAACTACAATTACCAGAAGGCAGTTAAAATGGTGGCACARTTTTCTCCATGTTGATGGACTGATACAGATATAATAAGAATGTCACTACCATTTAAACTTGTTTTGAACATTCAAGATATGCTGACAAGATATATCTAAGACACATATTTTTTGATRAACTTCCTTGTTCTGTCCATTTTACTCTGTTTAGCCAGGCCATCACCTAGTGCTGTGTGGGTTCTACAGGTGAATATTTGAGCCGTTTTAACAAAAAAAAAAAATCTAAATA
>PTEX01000478.1:191363-240696 GCA_003342815.1 Eudromia elegans
GATAAAAGTCATGAAAGTCATGAAAACACTTTCGTGAAGTAAAGAGCTAGATTTGAAGATGAGATTTAATCCTGATTTCTTTCAGTAAAGAAATGATTTCTGAGCAGTTTTAATCAAGATACCAGCTTGAGCCTGAAATTTATCTTTAAGGGGAGGCATTCAGAAAGAGAGAGAATGGAATAAGTTTCATATTCAGATTAATATGAATTAGTGATGCCCAAAAGCTAGATCCCTAAATCTTTCTGAGATTCAAGTCAATAGCGCCCATGAACTGTCAGCAATTTACTCACGAATAAGACACAAGGGGAAAGCATGAGCCTGCAAAGCTCAAATGAGAGATAATGCAACAGTTTTTCCTCAGAGATTAGAAACCTGTAAGAAAAGAATCTTAGAAAAGAAAATGTGATAAACCAATAAAGACCATGAGATAGATAAAAATGATGTTTGCATCATTATAAACTGACCAAGAAAGATCAAGAAATAAAGTCAGTAAGCATGGACCTAGTCCACCCTTCTCGAGTTATTTATTGCCATGAGGCAAGTACAATGATTATCTTTGAAAAGGGACATCCTGGGGCTACGAGGTACTGGAAGATACTATATGGGAGGAGAGTGAAAAGTAGGTGGATCTGTGTACACTCAGTCGCGGTTTCATGACCATTTTAAACATGCATGCAGAGATATAAGGAGTTACAAAGTTAGCAGCGTTTGCTTTAAATTATGGCACAAGGCAAATATCACCACCGTTTCACCTCATTTAGGCACGCCAAATTATCCTCCATGACACATATTTCTTCACTGCCCTTCATCAGGAAGGCAGAGTTATCTTGTATTCAGAAATACTAATAGATAGTCACTGGATTGACCAGCTGCCGTCTAAAGGTAATGCATAGGGAGATTGGCAAAATTAGGTTAGGCCAGGACAGGTATAAGTAGTGCAATCCATTCTAGTTTAAAGTTAATGTAGCAAAAGGCCAATCTGACATGACAGTTTTGAAACTGATTGCTAAAGATGTACTGCACTGGGGTTTGGATCTTTAACTGACTRAAACAGATTATGATCTTTTAATGGGGGAAAAACAATCATGGTAGGGCTTCTGCTATTAGTCTCGTTAAGAGACTTATCACGTGGGTTATCATTAGTACCAAAGAGTAAWAGTTCCATTTGGGAAAGAAAAAAAAAMCAAAAAAAACCCACCAAACTTCTTTTTCTTGACTAGAGAGGAACTTGTGCATAAAAAAATGCACATCAAGTATTTCTAGAACAAGACTTTTGCAAAGTTTCTTGACAACTTATTCCAAATTCGTATTTACGTGGAAGATTGGTTCTACAGTCAGCCTACATAATTTTAAACAAAGGCTAAAAAAAGTGGGGAAATATATTTAAATTTGAGAAATAAGGTGGCTCTCATGAGTAGTAGCTCATGTCTTTTCATGGAATTGTGCTCTAAATGCTTATGCTCAGCTACTGTCTGGAATCTATTTGGAACTGCTAAAAAGCATCAGGAAGAGAGCAYAAAGGTTATGGAATAATTGCATCAAACATTTGTTTTGGTTTTAAACTAAGTTGCTAGGTTACTAAGTCTGTGTTGGTAATGTTATTGAGAAAGCTTCGATGGCCATCAAGAGCCTAACAAGTTTGAACTGGGAGGGGCACATAATAAATGGTGAAAATTTTAACCAATGTGGCAGAACTGAAATTTAAGCTGGAAATGAGATGAGGAAGCTTCTTGAAAGCTGAAGAGTTGCAACAGAACCAAGGCTTCCAAATTGCTTTGCTATCCATTGATATCCCTGAAATGTGTTCAATGGAGAGCTTTGTTACATATGAAATACAGTATTAGATGACACATATATATTTCACTATTGAGAGAAATTTCCCCTAGTCTGCCTTGAATTTCATTCCATTTTATACTCTTTCAACTCAACTCCCTGATAGAACGTGTTTTATGAATTTGCTCCAACACATTACAAAATCCAGAATAAAGGACTCCCACTGATTTTCTGAGTCTTTCAGTCAGGCTCAGCTTGGCAAATCAAACATTTATAAAATGATTTTTGAAAGGAAGTTTAATATCAATAGACATTGACTGATTTACGAAAAGTTAGTGACTAGGTGTTTTTTGCAGGTATGCCTTAGTTATACAACTATTCCTAATGTTTCTAGCAAAAAAATTCATTACTTAGAGTAATAGAGTAATAGAGTAATACTTTGGTAATATAATTTAAAAAAAAAGGACTTTTATTTTAAACTCTCCTAACCTGTTGATTTCTGATTTTGTTTAGTTTTGGTTTGGTTTAAGAAACCTTGCTGTCCTTCCCCTTCCTCCATTTTTGCATACCATATTGTTCCTTTTTTTATAATTTATATTCCATTACATCCTGAGAAGCTGATAATGAGAAACTACTGCTAAAACGACCTGTAAGTGTCTATGAGCTCTGTAATAATGTTYCAGCATTAGAGCAGTCTTTTGTTCTTCTCTTTGTGAATAAGACTTCAAAAGAGATTCTGAGAAGGGTTTGTAGGATTGTCCTTAAGTTAAATTCTGGGCAAGGAACAGGAACTCTTTTTTTTTTCCCCCCCTGTAATTTTACAGCAAAGAGATCTCTAGGAGGGATGAGCAACTCTTGATCTTGCTCCCTGCTCTACAGAGTGAGAAATACTTTTAAATGCATGTTTCTATCTCTTTGACCTCAACAGCACCTGGGGGCTTTTTCCAGTGCTTTATCAAAACTCAGGAAATGACAAAGATAAAGGTTTGCATGGTCTTAGCCCATTAGCRGATATTAAAATCTGGATTTCTGGAGAGCTGAAGGAAGACAGATGATGTAGTGGGTGGCTGCCTAGATTCCCAGGTGAGTTCGTATATTTTTYCCCCCATCTCTTACCATGCAAGAAATAYGATTTTTGAGTCTGAAGKATTGGATTAGCAATAGGAGCTGCATGCCAAACTCCCACAGAAAGCTTTTCATTATGGATTTTAAAACCATGTTTCGAATGAGCACAGGCAAACACAGGTAGAAGCAAAGGTGCCATCTGTAAGATAGATTTGCCAGGTCACAAGTCTGACCATAAGGTATTCATGCTCCATGCACCGTTAATGCAGAATGACAAAAGACACTCCCAAGACATTACACATCCCGAATGTGATACACCAGAAATATCCCCCACAAAGAGGGATTTTTTCTTTTTTTTTCTSAAGAGCTCAGTGCCAGATTTTTGAAGTATGCAGCACCCGCTGCTTGTTCTCAAAACATCTCATTTTCAGTTTGGATTCTAAAAGATCAGCTACAGGATCAAATAATGAGATTTTGGGAACTGACCATTTGTCACTCGAGCTTCTGTAAGAGGTGTGTGCAGGAGGAGAAAAAAATGAAAAAGTTATTTTAATTTAAGAATATTTCACCAAGGAAACTTTCTATTTACTTAAAAACAAAACAAAAACATCATCGTCAACAACAAAAAACCTTACATTCCCAGCATGTTGTTTGCAAAATGCTAAGAGTGTAGCATKCAGTGAGGTTACCTCTGCTCCATGACAACTGGTAACAAACTGCAGCATCTCAGCTCTGTGTTTGATCCCTACCCAGAGGCCAGATGGTGACATGTTCTATGCCCAAACACAAGGCATACACACACAATAACCTGACACAGTGGTTAAAAAAAAATAACCGCTTGTGAATGTTTATGCCCTTCTCTTCTCTGTAAACTGGTGACTATACCAAAATGGTGACCAAGGCTTTCCATGCTGACTGCCTAGACACAACAGCTATAAGCTGAATGACAGGTCATATGCCTTCTGTTATAATTYATTATTTTTCATTTAGTAATTCTGACTCTTCCAGAAAGCCCCAGAATATTAAAAAAATTGTTGTGTTCCTTGTTGAGAACTATCGAGCCTTTTGGACTTACCAGTTGATGATGTGGAATAGAGTCTAAATATAATTTACTTAACTGAGATGAGTACAATAGTAGAGCAAGGGTGATCAAAAAGCATTTGGACAATTACCTAATCATCAGTTATCCAGTTCCCAGAAACAGCTCTGCCTTAAGAGTTGAATGGGGGAAAAACAAGACAGACAGTAAGATCTGCCCAAACTTACATGGTTTCCAGCATACACAGCTAATAAAGTTGTATTTTTTTTCTCCAAGATAAATCTTTTTTGTGTGTGTATTCAAGGAAAAGGAATTTGGAAGATTATCTATAAATGCATCATCTGGTGACATTTACCCTAATAGCATAATTAAGACGGGACTAAATTAAGAGCACTCTTAATAGGCTTTTTCCATGTCACTTATTTATATATCTCTGCCAGTTCTGTCCTTCTTATTTCACATTTATGTTTTGGAAACGTTGCAACATAATCTGGAAGGCATTCTGCACATACATCATGATAAAAGTATCTTTCACAGATAATTTGTATTTTAAAGGAAAGTATGTTCTCTCCTTCCTTTGGGAAGATAGCTGACAGCCCTGAGGCCTGCACTGCCATCCAGAGGGACCTGGACAGACTGGACAGCTGGGCGGCGAGTAACCTCATGAAGTTCAACACGGGCAAGTGTAGGGTCCTGCACCTGGGGAGGAATAACCCTAGACATGCCTACAGGCTGGGGACCGACCTCCTGGAGAGCAGCCCCGCAGAGAGGGACCTGGGCGTCATGGTGGACCACAAGTTGACCATGAGGCAGCAGTGTGCCCTCGTGGCCAAGAAGGCCAATGGGATCCTGGGGTGCATTAAGCAGAGCGTCTCCAGCAGGTCGAGGGAGGTGATTCTGCCTCTCTACTCAGCCCTGGTRAGGCCGCACCTCGAGTACTGTGTGCAGTTCTGGGCTCCACAGTGCAGGAGGGATGTGGAGCTGCTAGAGAGAGTCCAGYGCAGGGCYACAAAGATGATTAGGGGTCTGGAACATCTGCCCTATGAGSAAAGGCTGAGAGAGCTGGGCCTCTTCAGCCTGGAGAAGAGAAGACTGAGAGGGGATCTGATCAATGTATATAAATACCTCAAGAGAGGGAGCGAGGAGGATGGGGCTGGCCTCTTCTCAGTGGTGGCCAGTGATAGGACTAGAGGAAATGGCCTCAAATGGAGGCACCAGAAGTTCCACAGGAACTTGAGAAAGAATTTCTTACCAGTGAGGGTGACAGAGCCCTGGAACAGGCTGCCCAGAGAGGTGGTGGAGTCTCCTTCTCTGGAGATCTTCCAAACCCGCCTGGACACCACCCTGTGCCACATGCTCTAGGGGACCCTGCGTGTGCAGGGGGGTAGGGCTACATGCCCTCTCGAGGTCCCTTCCAACCCTAAGCATTCTATGATTCCTCCCACCCCCAGATAAAAATACAGCCCCACTGCTTTTAAAACATGATTTTTGCCTCCGAGTTACGCAGGAGAAGCAGACACTGAGATAGCCAGGGATGAGGGACCTGGAGAAGCTTTTGCAGATGAGAAGTGTCAGTAGCCCAAGCCCCAGACAGCCCTGGTTTAGTCTCCGGTGACTCCAGCTGAATTATAGATGGCAGTGAGAACTGTGGGAACAGAGACCTAAATAGTTTCCCCCCTTTTCTTTTTTCTTTTTAATCTTATCTGGGAACTGTAGTCATTTTCATTGTTTTTCACAAGGTTTTTGTATTCCTGCCATGTCGAGTGGGCCAAAACAATAGTCAAGGTGAGAATGCACTATACCCCTGATTTATCATTCTTCCCTTTGCAATGCCTTGTGCAAATCAAAAAAGTTGCAGTCATGAAGTAAAGTTGCTGCTTTTAGCTCCCGGAGTGGGTTCAATGCACATATGGTCTGTGAGCATCCAAATAAGAAAAGAAAAGAAAAAAACAGGAAAACAGGGTGCATAATGGATATTTAGTAGATCAGGGGTATTTCAAATTATCTTTGGACAGCTTCTTTCAGCAGATAAATCAATATTCAGCCTCTCCTTTTGTCAGGTTGTGATGGTGGTATGAAAAAATAAGCTTTTGTTTACATCTGAAGATTAAAAGCGGCACAGTGTTAGAATATTCAGTGGAAGCACAGTGATAGATAAGATGTCAAGGAGAGCTCCAGGAACTACAACAACGCTTTAAAAAGATAAATAAATATACAGTGTTATCTCCTAAGCGGAAGCCTCGTACAACTTCACTTTTAAATATGTATGACCAGAACACTTTTTGTTCTATCCACATCTTCACGCATTTGTAAATGCTCCCTTACAAGGCAAACCAAGAAGACTCTGGAATAAATTACCTGAAGTAGCCAACTTACTATTGGCATATTCACGAGCAGGGTGTTTTAAAACAACTGTGAGAATATGCTGTAAAAAATAACTTAGTGGCAGTCAGGACTTGAGGGAAACACATAGGGAGTGTAAGGTTTTCTGGCTTTATCGTTCCTCAAACGGCTGATTCTGGGTTCAGATTGCGGTAAAAATTTTATTAGCGCTCGCCAGCCTCTAATGTAAACAGAATCTTCTGCATTTTTGAGTGAGATCTCCTATTTCTTACCATTAGTSCAGTCTCTTGGGAAACTTGCTTAATGTGTGTTATGGGACAGGTCCCCACACTGCTTTTGTGGAATGGTTTGACATAAAAACATGCATGGAAAATAACTCAGSCTGATAGACAATTCTAGAGAGGGTTTTCCTCTGCACACCCAGTTCTTACATTATACATCTGCTTTGGACTATTGCTAGAAACAGCGTGCATGGTTAGAGGTAATTTAGCAAATCTACATTACTGAGTAGGCTTGGACTGAAGATATATTAGAGTGAAAAAAATGTTTTAKTTCTTTATTTTTCTGGGTATATGCAAATTCAAAGATTCACTTTAGAACTACTCCCTACACAGAAAAATATACTTGAGGAACGTAGAAATCCCTCATCCTGCAAGAATTAAAGGTCTCAGTGATATCACAGTAGAGCAGTTCCCAATGCATCAGAACATAATCCCTCTGTATTGACAGAGAGATATCCCTGTATCTCTGGTTTCAAAGTTGATCAGTTTAAACAGCGCTGCCATAGGAAAACATTTCCGTGTCACACAGTCTGGCGTACTTAGACCGTGGGAGACCGTGGGAGACGTGCACGAATGTGTTTCTTCTGAAACTCTCCTTTCTGGGGCTTGCTGAAGTTTGATGCAGCAGTGGTAAGAGATAGGAGAAYGAGGTTAAACAGAAAAATAAAATGGGGAAGTGAAGACAGTGGGATTATACCAGTGCCGCAGAGGCCCTTCCCATACATATTCATCCTTGTACAGTGGACTGGGAGACCATACTGCRTTTAGCTGCTTCTTCCTGGTTGTTTTGCTTATTTTGGTCCAGCCCTKTGGGAATCGGTGCCAAAACTTGAGACTAGACCAAGACTAGACTGGTCCCATTACATGCCAGTAAGAAGGATGTATAGTACACTTCTATGAGGTCAAATTAGAAATCACTCAGACCTAGCTACTCACAGATTGCTGACTTCTAGATGATCTACTTTAGTCTCTCTTCTCATTTGCTGTGTCTGGTTTTGCTGTTGTCTTTCATACTGACTTCTTTCCTTCTTCAGTTTCAAAATGAGGACTGATGAAATTGATGAGGAAAGATGTATTTGCAATAGCTGAACATCTGAAGGCAGTTCATGTCATAGCCGTGGACAGTAAAAAGCCAGGTCCTGCCCCAAAGGTAGCAGTGTGTTATAAGTTAAATAAAAGAAACAATATTAAAGTATATAATAGTATAARTAATGTTGGCAATAAATAAGTGTATTGTAAGTGCAGTATGAGACTCGGCAAGAGAATATAGCACAAAGGGAAAACTGGGAAATGATGCTGGTTACCATAGAGTCACAYGAACTACCTAACACTTTGACATATCTTAGTTTTTGTAAGTGGAAGCATTTCTCTGTCAAAATAAAGGAGTGAAATAATTGTATCACAATACAAAATCCTTTCAAAAAGAAAACATTGTTTTTAAGTGAAAAGAGATGCCATGCTCTCCTCTAGATTCACTTCAAAATTATTCAAACAAGTCATGCTTAACACATTATTTAATCAAAGCCCTTCTGTGTGATTTTATTGAAATAAACAACTGATTTTGCTATCTATATGACCTCCAAATRCATATTACAGCTTACCCCATGCCATGTTTATGGTATCAATGAATAATTCACACATCTGTCTAAGTCACTGTATTTTTATCATCACTTAAGTCATCTTTGGCTGTGTTTTTGCTTCTGTCTTATTCAGAATCTTGTACTTTCTTACTAGCTGCTTTGTATAGCCAGAAAGCAAATTATCCAAGAGAAGAGTAATCAGAATTAGCACCAGTGTTCAACATCAGCATGTAGTCTGTGTTCTYTTTTTTTCATGCAAGTAATTGCTTCTATGTCCATTTAAATGCAGAATCAAATAAAGATGAAGTGGAAAACTTGGTGATTACAACATGCAAAATGCAAGTTTATGGAAAGTGTGTTGCATATGTAAAGCAGACGTTTCTGGTGATGTGAAAAGCAAAATACAATGAATTTCAGCCATATAGTGTTTATTGCTCAGAGCTCAAACACTATAACATTTATTTTTTAGTTAAGTATTTGGTAAAATCGGAGCACATGAAGCTCTCCGTGCCCTGTACACAGTTAAGTAAATGCTTCAGTTTTAAAATAAGGTTTGATGAGAGAATAAAAAGAACGATTTTGGAAAAGAAAAGAAAAAAAGAAAAAAAAAAAAAACCCTCACACTCAACTATCCTAAAGATGCTTTGCACTCTGGACAAATTTGCAAGACTTCAGTCATTTGAACARATTTCTTCATTTCTGAATGATTTTTTGCTGTTTTTGTTCCTACCATAACACTCAATTTAGGAAGGGCTAAAAAGAACTGCTAATTTACTCTATTTAAGGAAGTCCCAGACTGCCAGGCCCCAGAAAGTCTGAAATCTGAGGGGAAATCTTCATCTTGTGAAATTGTTTCCTCRTTTTCATAGACTGCAGATATATGCCTGGTAGAAAACATACATATTTGGTCTTTCKCCCAGATTTAACTGAACTAATCAGAGATTTCAAGGTAATTCTGTATTCATAGTGATAATAAGGAAAGGCAGCTATAGAAAACGTTAACATTTCCAGCTGAAGAAACCAGGRTATCAAAAGGTTCTACGTTAAAAAGACTCATGCTCCCTTTCCTTWTCTAAAAGTGACAAAATATATTAAAAATAACAGCAAAGAACAATAGCAGTTACACCTATAAGCACTTCATGAAAGCTTTCAATAATTTAGCAATCCAGAAGAAATGTTGTTTAAATCATATTCTCACTCTGTTTCAGCTTGAGGACAAGCGAAGTAGGAGAGGGAGATGGGCGCGACCTCAATGCCACTGATTCTTATATGGGGTACATAAGGAGATAAAATCTCTCTCCCATTTTCCTTTTCTTCTAAGTTAAAACACAATGGAGATAGAGATATAACCCACAGGCCCTCACCTTTGATGGAAACCACAAAGCAAGTAGAAAAAGACAAATATCCCCCTAATGACTCACTCCCKGATAGCACAAAGACGACTAATTTATTTTCCAAAATACACAGCAAAAAAGATTTGAGTCTGTGGAGAGTGAGAGAGGGGGAAGAAAGAAAAGAAACAAGAAGTAAAACCCACTAAATTACAGATTTTTTATTTTCAAAGCAACTCTGTATTTTGACCTGGTGTGGTGCTGGTTTCAGATGTGCTTTCTATATAACCACACAGAGTTTTCCTTATTGCTATGGTGAGACCAAGGAACYCATTCTGAGCTTGAAGCTGAGCTTGGTTGTTTTATATGAAACTTATAAATTATTCTAAAGAGGTTTTCTGTGCAATGGAATTTGATTTTAAGTTCTACCTGAGAGACTCATATTAACATCTSTAAGTTGATGTATCTTGCAGTGTCAGATCTGTGCTGACAGCATCTTTGTAATGCCCTYGGTCCTTCTACTGTGCTCCACAAAAAGAAGCAAAGCAAGAAGTGAGGAAAAAGAGAGTTCAATAGCTATGAAATAAGAAAGTAATGCTGATTCATCAGTAACAAAATTTCACTCAATGAAAGAATATTCTGAGCCGACACTAGCTGTGGTGTTTTCACAAATAGATATGGGACCTGACTGCAGAAATTGTCCACATGACTGATAAAGTTATGAAAAAATGTTTTTAATGTGGTGTTTTGAATATTTCCATTTTTGAACATACAATGTAGGTACATTTATAACTCCATCACAGAAACACTTGGGTAGGAATTGCTGCCCAACAACTTTTTTGTTGTTGTTGTTGTTGTTACACCCTTTATGGCAGGGTGACTTTGCTTCTTTATGCCCCATCTATAGAATGAAGACAACAYTATTGACTTCCATGGAAAGACTTTCCAGTTTTCATAAGAGAGACAGTAAAAACTATCTTCACAAAAGGACTCAGGCATCATAGTGCTCATTATTGTCTCACTTACAATTTAACTCCCTGTGATGTGTCACATTACRGCTGGGACAGCTGTTTTCATTATCTAAGGGCACTGTGGTGCTGGTGTAGGGAGATAGGAGCAGTGTTGGAGAAAGGAGGGCTGCAGACCAGGAGCAGGAAAGACTTGAAAAAGAGATTGTATCTTAGTAATGAGGCATTCAGCAGAGATATAGATATATATATATTTTTTTTTTTTTTTTCCTGATTTTGGCTCCTTGTACGATTATTTGTGTAAAATGGTGGTAAMAGCATTGCAGTTTACAGCTCTGYACCTTACGCCAAATGCCCAAGTAATAGGCTTAGGAATAATGCTCACACCATTTCTCCKTGTGAAATGGACAGTTTTAATAWAGATAATTGATGGTAYACCTGTACCCACCTCCAGCATCGCAAAACCTTTAACTAAGCAGCAGCTTTTAATTCCCCCTTGAAAGAGGTGGGAATAGGCCCAGCAACAGGACTGGATTAGAAATATTTTTTGTGTGTGTATCTCACATTGTAAGAAAAGTGGGAATGTTTTGCAATATTTTATGTTCATTGTGGCTATGATTTCACCGCCTTTCTGTGTACTATTTATATGTGTAGGACTGGATGAAAGCTTTCTCCCTGGAGAATGAGGGAGAAGATATAAACAGCTGTGTGAATGGTCTATCAAGAACTTGAATGGAGCAATTATCTGAGGAAAAAATACCGGATAAGAATGTTTTAAAGGTTTTAGGAACATAGTCAGGACAGGAAATGTTAGAAAAATTATGAAAACATATCAGAAGAAAAGAAAGTCAACAAGCTCCTTTTTCTCTGAAATGASTGGTTTAGGCTACTGCATTAAAGGATTTCGCTCTCCTGTATTTTGTATTTTCTACGGAAGTTTGAAATGTGTGTTATAGTCTTTTGACCTATAAATGCTGGTTTGTTTTAGGGTTGCTGACTGTTTCCTACCTGGTTTAAGTCTTCAGTGCAGAATAAATCCTGAGATCCTCTAAGGAARCCGCACAAGGGTGGTGTTAATTTACAGCCTCAAATTTTAAGGAGATGGGAATGTTGTCCCTGTTATTGAAGGTATAACACAGGCAAGCTTCTTYGCAAAGTRCATCAGGAGGCAATAKTTTTAATAGCTTTTTTTWAARRAAAAAAAAARRWAAAAGAAAAGCTGTCAATGACTTTGCAGGAAACAAGCTCGTAGATATTATTTTGTTGTCTTCTCTTGCAGGCCTCCTCTGAATTTGAATCTTCTTAATCCCAGTGACCCTGGGTCTTGCTGTAAGGCTCCTCCAAATTAAAAATTTCAGCTGATKCGAGTGATAATCTGCCATTCTGTAAATTCCTGCTAAGTGTGTGGCAAACTTTAGCTTCTGCAAAATCCAGATTGATAATGTCACTCCGCTTCCTGCTGAATGGCACTTACCTGGGAGGAGATTGTAAGACAGAAAGAAAAAAAATAGTCCCCTGCTGCTCAGGAAGTATGGTCTTGTGATTAAGACGTTCTTTCAGCCTTGGAAATCATGTGTTTAATTGCCAGCTCTTCCACAAACTTACTATATGCAAATCACTTTTTCTTCCCCTATGCTTCAATTTCCTTTCTTTAAACTCAGGATTTACAGTCACCTCTGCTGTARGTACCTCTGTTTAAACCGGTCTGTGTAGCCAAGTACTATCTCTAATCAGAAGACAACAAAATACTGGTTAGACTCCRGGCATGTCACTTAGCCTATATTTTAGCTTGATTTACATTTCTCTGATATGACCCTTGAGCTGCTCTATCGCTCATTTATTGGGGTATATGTGCAGTAATATTTTCAGAAAGCTGTGGTGAAGTTTTTTCAAACCACACGATTACCAAGTTTGGCACCAGGGCAGTGCATGAGGTTTCCCTCTTGTTCAATCAAGTTATCTTTGCCAGGCTGAAAGAGAAGAAGGTGAGGAGGCAAATGAAAACCACACCTCACTAAAGAACTGGCATTAGGGATTATTTGTAGTTCACATTCTCTTGAGGAATGACTGGGGGGTTGGTCTTATAATTCTTCCTGCAATTTTCATGACACCGCTTGACTTTTCTGTTAGCTGGAGTCTGCCTCCGGTGAGAGGCGTGCATCATCTGAGGGTTAATATCTTTTTGTTTCTTTATGCATGTTGCTGTTTGAATGCTGGTGCTGAATACCTTTCACATTGCTAGTATGATTTGAAGGYGCTATCTGAATCCTTACCTGCCGTTACTAGTTTTGTCTTTTATTTCTCCTTTTAGTAGCATTCATTGTTTTTATTTAATTTTTTGTTTGACTGTTTTTTGTTTTCCCTTCTCTTTTTTTTCCCCTGCTTTTATTGCAGCTGTAAAAATGAAAAATTACTATATTGCACATATACACAGTTTCTCTTGGAACTTTCTCACTCATGACTGACTAATCACTACTAGGAGATATGGGAACTGCTCTCTATAATGTGGTTGAAGAAGAATATAAAACTACAGCAAAACAAAGAAACAGAAATATTCACTACAGGACAAATGGTGCTAAGGTCGTTGCAGTATCTTAGTGCAGGCAATATTTCCTTTACCGGCATGGTTATAACTATATTATATATACGCACATGTGCATTTTACCACCTCATGTTTCTCAGGAATATCATCCCAACAAACTTTTAGTACCTGTTCCAGTGGAGATAAGTCCTTGTAGTCAACACCTAGACAAGCATCTCTTGTGCTCAGAGATCTCACCTCTCCTCTGTCAGTCTGTGCTGGTTTCTAGTGACTTGGAAGGGAGATCTGAGTGAATAGGTAAGAACTTAACCAGTTCCTTGACTGCAGTTCCTGGGGAGACTGTGTTTTCAGTGCATTACATACATGTCTTGAAGGTTCAGGCCTAAATAAGTAAATTCTTGATAAGTTTGCATGAGGTCAAAGCTTTGTATATGAAAACAAACACACAAACAAACAAACCAAAACTTTAAAATTATTTTCAGTATCAAACGCAGGAAACTGGAACACAGGTGTAGAGTTGCTGGACCTTGTGCTAGTATTAGAGGAACTGGGACAAGTTAGAATGAAGAGGCTCCCAGGAGAGGCTCCAGTATTCAGCTCAGCAAGCTGTGACATTTGCTGGGACGGGAGCTGTAACTTGGAGGGCTGACCCTGCATCCACATGGGATCCATCTCGGGGGTTACTTCAGACTAGCTGTGGTGTGGTCCTGTGGACCACCGAGTTCCCTGGGAATTCAAACAGGATTTTAGTAGCTGTTAGATAAAGACCATTGTCTGGCTTTGTTTTATTTTCTTGGCCTTCTTGCCATGATGCAGTCCAAATCCCCTGCCTTCTCCACAGGACTAAAGGAAGTTGTCCTCTCCAAATTCTTGACGGGTTGAAATTCAGCTTTCTGCCAAGCTTTTGACATGTGTTTTATTCACAAACAGACAAATAAATCACACATTTTTTCCATGAAGAAAAGCCTGAATCCCAGCATTTCTTTATATTGTTGCATTTCTTAATTTCCTTAAAGAGGAAGCCTTCTAACATGAAAAATTTGACATGAGCCTTCACACTACATTTAAACTGTGTACATTTAAATACATTTTAATACATAGCTGAATAGGCAGCACAATGTGAATCGAAACAAAAAGATAAAATTAAAACTTTATTAACCTTTTCAACATGAAAAGATTTGACCAAGAAAAGCAAACGAGATCATCAAAGTGAAGGTGGACGTGAGCATCTTCTAAGGGTGCCTCACCTTACCCATCTGAGAAATCCACCTGAGATTCGACCTCTGTGGACTAAATTCTCTCATTTCTGAACAGTACACTTCATTGACGTCGTGTTGATTTATATTYCTGAGAATATACAAACCATTCTCTGTTCATCTATATATATTTTATTGATTTAACTGCCCCCTCGTTTTGGCACACYGGTAAGCTCCCTACACAGGTGCCTGGGCAGGAGCAACTTGTACCGAACCCAGGGTCGTGTCTTTGCAGCAGTTGCTGCAGAAGGCATTTTTCACCCGCAGTTTCAGCCAAGCCCGTGGAGGTGCCAGCTCGCCCATCGTCTGCCAGGCAGCAGAGGCTCCCTCCTCATCCCCTTCCTTCCCTGTTGTTCTCTGTGTTCTTTATGGTTGCTGGTTTCTCTGCAGGTAGCTCGGCGATTAGCGAAGCGACTGGCTCTGCCTTTTGCAGCTCGTCTCAGGGATCCGGGCAAAACAAGCCCATCTGAAGCAGAGCCCGACACTCGCAATAATTCCCCATATGTTGATTTTTCACACCAGCCTTGGGTGGCTGGACGTCATTATTTGGTTTTCTCGGCGTTGGTTCTGTGTTGTGTGCATATGTGGTTTTCCTTTTTTTTTTTTTTTTTTTTTTTTCTTGTTTGAAGTGACTCTGACCTAAATAGAGAGAAAGTGTGGGTGGCACTTTACTCGTGGGTGCCTCTTCAAAGCCTGGAAATGCTACAATCTGCAAATAAGTGCTTAAAGGGAGGGGAAGGGGGGAGAAGACATCCGTGTGTAGTCAAGGATGCCCCTGGTGACAGGGCTATCTGCTGATGAACCCCAGAGGCTCTGATTTCCACGGGCAACGCACCCCGCGTTCCCTGGAGCTCGGGGGGTGGATTTTAAAGGAGGTACTTGCATATCACGGTCTAGTGCGGTTCAGTTTGTGACAGAGCAAAACTGAGCAGAAAGGAAAACACTGCGGTGTAAAAAACAAGTGCTCCCTCTTAATGAAATCAAGGAAAGATAACAGTTTCTGAAGGAACTTTGGATTACATAGAGGGAATTAAAAAAAAAAACAAAACGAAGAAAGAAAACAAGTAATTCTTATGAACCACGATCAAATATATTTAAACCCAAAGTGCAAACTCCTGGAAGCAACCGCATCAAAGCACATTACTGGGGATGACTACACCAAAGTACATTAAGTAGACAATATRGCTTTTACTGTAAAAGCCCACTATAGGTGTTGAGATGAAACACTCGTGGCATTTGTAGATACGTATGATTAAGGTTGACAGTTATTTACTTTAAGTTGGTTTTGTTTTGCTACTGTGTGTAAGTCAGTCCTCAAAAGAGTTGTTTGGTTACTGTACATATAAGCGCTGAGTCCTGGCTCTGGGAGCTTAAGGCTAAATAGGCAGAACAGACCAAAAAATATGAATTTGGACAAGATACCCCTTGGACTGAGGAGCACAGCTCTCTTTAGCTTTGTAGCTGCAAGTGCYATTTATCACTGCAAGGTAGTTTGCGTTTCCACTTTCCCTGCAAACCCCTTTGGGAACACCAGGCCCTGCTTGGCTTTCTGCTCGTGCTTTCTCACCACTTGCCCTGCGAATCATCCTCACTGTGTAAATCACCTGATGACAAATTATTCTCCAGGAAATTAATATTGAAAATGTATTTGAGGAAGCAGAGTTAGGAAAGTGATGCAGGGGATGTCTTGGTTTACTGTTGAGAAGAGCTGCGGGCTCTGCAGTTGAATACCAAGTCCCAAAGTGCTGGGAGGACCTAAGGGGCAGACAAAGCCAAAAGGAGCCAACTTCTGCAGCCAGCAGCACCAGGCAACACTGCGATGCTAGCCCCACATTTAGCCATGTGTCACCCCTTTTTGAGGGCAAGCAAACACTTGTGTAAAGAAGAATAAAGTTCTGTCAAGGGTGGCCCTTTTTGCAGTGTCTTTGTTAGGTACTTAATGTTGGAGTATCAGGGACTTTGTCACTGAGCCAGAAAATACGGCATAACAGGTCCTGTACTTATCTGGGTAACTTTCCTTTCTACACCTTAATTGCTTTAATCTAGGCCTTATTATCATATGTTTTACTGAGATAATGAATCTTCTACCTTTTTATGTTCATACAAGTTTTTACAGTATGAACAAACTATCATTAACTAAGATAGGCTTTGAATTTACAATACACCCTCTGATTAATGCTCATGCTTGATCAGTTAGTAGTAAAAATGAGAGTTTCTCCTTATAAGTGAAATGTAACGTAAATTACAGTTATTACAAAGTAAGAGCATATCTGGGCCGATGCCCATCTAYACTTCAGTCTGCCTTGTAATACCTTGCCTTTTCCTAAACATGAAAGAGGGGAAATAAAAAAAAATCCAGATAATTCCCAAGCTGAGYAACCCCACTGCTGCCTTTGGAGAATACCGCCGTGGGGCTGCTTAGTTCTGCCAACGTGATGGCCTTGGGGATCCAGGAATAGATGTGCCTAAGTGGTTAGGGTAGGGCTTTGTGAGTCATTGGGATTCAGGTAGGAGCTTAATCTATAGTGGAAGTTAGCTGTCTGTGTAGTTACATGAGTGAATCTAGCTGGCTCTGCTGTCTCACACTAAACAAAAGCTCTAAAACACGTACAYGTTTTCAGTGCTCACTTAGCTCTTACCCTTCATGTAGTACTTCTTGAGGCTAAGGAAAGCAGTTGGGAAAGTGCAGAGGTTGTTCCTTTGGCTTGGAGTTTCAGAGACATTGAGGAAGACAACAGTGATTTCCCTCCACCTTCCTTACAGCCCCAGAACTGCCTGTTTTTTTACCAAACTACTGACTCTCTTACTGCTATCACTGACAGGGGAGCCCTTCCCCATGCCCAAACTAATAGGCGACTTAAGGGCATCGTTACCCAGCTCCTTTGTCTGCCACAGACACAAAACTGACAGTGATGCTGGTGTCTACAGAGCGAAGCCAGCAGCCAGCAGGGATCGAGATTGATGTCTCTGCACCGGGAAGGGCTGGACAGCCGAGTGCTTCTGCAATATGACAAGACCTCGGCAGCAGCTGCTCCAGCTACTCTGTAGAGAGCCTCATGTTTAGCAAACRTTTCTTCTGTTACCGTGATTAGGCAGCAAATTATTCCATTAAATGGACTTAAATTATTGCTGTTATTATTATTTAATATTTACTAAGCGCAGAGAGCACTCAGGAATGTTCCTATCTATAAAGGGGATGGRAAGGAGTTACATTTCAGCACATACACAGACAGGGTTGTGCAGGTGCCTGTGCCCATTAAGGGCTAGTTCACGGTCATTTGGTTTTAAGGGAGAGGGTCATGATGCTATCACAGAGTTTGCTGCAGAGAACCCTCCTAAATGTCCTTTAGATAGAGCACAGTGAAAAAGAAATGTTGTCTCAATATAAAAAAAAAAAAGAGAGAAGGAAATTATTTTCAAGTTTAAAAGCAATGGAGAAAGGAAAAATGGTTCTTGGAAGGTATGTGTGGTTGGTGGTTTTTTTTTTTTTTTTTTTTTTTTTTTTTTTTTTTTTTTTTTTTTTTTTTTTTTTTTTTCTTTTCCTTTTTTTTTTCCTTTTTCTGGAGGAACTAAGAAATTGAGGCAGGATAGCATGGACATGGAAAAGAAAGATGTGCTGAGTTCCAGATGTCTTGACACAGAAGATGTGGCTTTGTGTGAAATTTGTCATTTTGTGATCAGACATTCTGAAGCCAGACGGGAAAATTTGCTCCTGAATCCCAATATTCCCTGTCTGTGCTGGACTGAAAGGCTACCCAAACTGGAGAATTGCACCTCACCTCTAACAAAGTCCAGGAATATTGCAGCAAGTCATTTTTCTAACTACTTTGTCTATTGACATTTTAGACTCTTTAAAGCTGTAACTAAATTGACAGAGGTAGAATTTCCTAAGTTTTCCATCCTGCTTTGGAAGTCTCTAAACTACCACAATACAAATCAAGACGATTAATTGCCAAAAGCAATGTTTCTATACTTCTAAGCTGCAAGAGGATGAGTTACACAGACTTTTAAAGAAAGTATTAAAAGATATATTAAATCCTCATGGAAATAGTTTTAAGTAATCCTTCACCTTTTTATCTGGAGTTTTTTGAGTTAAATATGTAACATCCTTTTTTTATTTTTTTTGGCTGTATGCCGTCTGAATCTACAGACTATAAGGCACACCTGTTTGAATGTCCCYTGTGAAACTCTTTCTTTTCTTCATCCTCAGCTTTCTTCCTTTTTCCCAGCTCTTGCTCTTCCAATTCCAGCTACTCAGATAGTTTTAAGGATTACAGTCTCATTTTATTTAATGGTGTGTGCACAGCTATATTTCATTATTGCSAGAAAAATCCATATGCCACATTTTTAAAAATAAATCCCCACTAGAAATGTTGGAAACCTTACAGACTTTGATTGAGTTGCCCCAGGTCAAACTGAACATCTGGGAAAGAACTTCTGCCTAGGAAATGGTTGTGCATCCTTGAATACTCCAGTGGCCTTGCTTTTGGAATAAGCTTAGGTGAAGCTGTGTGTAAAGTGCATAAATAGCATTAAATATTTTTGTGTATAGTGCMTCACATTTCTCCTACACTGCTCTGGACAGCCAGAAGTGTGCCCATATCATTGTGGTACTAGTTTAGTATTAATACACATATTAATAAAAGATGGTCAAATAATGTTTGCCAGATACATAATTTTGTAAATGCTGGGTTTTTTTTCTCCTTTGCCTTTGGCATTACAAACTATCCACAAATCAGTTGTTAATCTATTCAGTGTTTATGGATAAGGGTCTAAGCCAAAAGCTCTTTGAAGTCAATGAAAACATTTCCATGGACTTCAAAGAGCCCTGGATCAGCCCTGAACAGAACAAGATCATAAACAAACATGTAGTAGGCTATTAAGTTACTCATAAAGCAGGCTGCATATCTTTAGACACAGTAAACACATTGCTGTCATAGCAATTAAAAGCTCACGGCCAGAATTTGAATCTTAAAATTGACAATCAGAAAGACCATCTTTCTTATTTCCACTCCAGGTAGGAAATATAAACCTACATATGAAACAAGTAAATTGATTATACATATCTGGCCAATTCTAAAGATTTAGATCTTTAAAAAGATCTAAAAAAAAAGATCAAGGTGTTGAAATAAATTACCTGACGTCATGCAGATTCATTTTAATCCTTGGTTTTGAAAAGTTATAYTGTCAAGTTTTTTAAACAATCTTCTATTCACCAAATATTTGCTTTTATCTCTTTTATACAACATGATTTATGCAAATCATCTCCCCTTTTAATATTTGAAAAGTAAGGAAATAGTTAAAATATTKGCTTAAGAATACTCTTAAAATGTTTCTGCTACTTTTTATTAAAAAAAAATCTCAGGTAAGCTCAATATTGCTATGCAGAAAGTATCCACCACTGCAGATTCCCTGTAAAATTGGGACATATAGTTACTTTTATCCTGRAGAATCTTGAAATGCTTCTTCTCATGCTTTATGTTTAAAGTGGGTGCYGCTGTGGGGAAGTATCTACCACATTTCCCTAGTGCAAGAACTGGAAAATACTGTAGTTATGGACATGGGAGGTTAGTTCCCTTTCTCCATGCTAGTTGGAGTTAGACATTCTGGTGGTTGTGAAAAAGGGAAGAGACAACTTGGCACCAACACAGATGGGTGGAGGAGAAGTATTCAAGAGTAGATACTTGCAAAAGATGCTCCATGCCACCCAAAGACAAACTCCTGGAAAAACAGGGAGCATTTCAGTCTGACCCACATTCTTAATTTCTTCTTGCTTAAGAGAGATACCAGACAGGCAGCTTAGTCTTTGAAATTCGTGATTTTTAGCAAGCTGATTTGAAACTTAGTTTCAGACTAAAAAGTCTGGTGACTTGGTTGGACTCCTTTCCCCTTAGAATTAAGTGTTGAATAATATTAACCCAGGAGATTCAAAATGTAACGTAACTTAAAGAAGACACAGTCTGGACTGCTTCTCCTTGGAGTCTCAGCAGTGCCAGTAGAAGCCCACAGAGTTGCATATGTGTCTGTAGAGTTGCATATATGTGTCTGTTTAATGTATGCATATGCATTTCAGTGTCTTCTGAATTAATGGGCAACCTTTAAATTAGATAAGAGAAGATCTCTTCCCAAATTAGGCTCTGTAGAGCATGGAAGGAGATGAGTGGATGAGAGAGTATGTCATGACATTGCAAACACCAAAACTGTCATCTAGCAGCCCACGCCTGATCACACAGCTTCAGAAAGGAGACTGATACTCAGGCACACATTCATCTCTGGGCCCTGGCTTGGATGCTTTATGTATCAGAGGTTTCCACATAAAGCCTTAAATTTTAGGAGGGAGAAACTGTTCAGCTCAACACTTAAGCATTAAGAGTTGAAATCAAATATGTGTGCAAACTTCTAAAATGCAAAAGTCCCAAGATCCTTCCTGTATGAACATGAATGTTTCATTGGATTTTCCTCACGAGCATATGATTAAAGTTTAGCATGTGCTTAACCTTTACTGTGCAACAGCAGAGCAACTGAAAACTTTCCATTCAAAATCTTTTTGACTGAAAGGTGACCTCTTTTCTTTTTTCTCCTCCTCTCCTCTCCTCTCCTCTCCTCTCCTCTCCTCTCCTCTCCTCTCCTCTCCTCACTTTGAAAGTTGAAAAAGAAAAAAAAAATGCTGATTTTTCTATTCTACTTCATTTAAAATTATTTGCTCTTATTTTTCCTTTCTTTTTTTTTTCCAACCCTCTCCCTTTTCTTATTCTGAAAATGTTAAGGAGAAAAAAAAAAAGTATTTTTTTTTTTTTTGTGAGGCTTAATAACATATTTAAGTGATTCAAAGTGAAAACTTAGTTGGAAAAAATTGTATTCTTTTMTTTTCCTCACTTCTTTTCTTTTTTCCATGTCCTAGCATGATTTTTAACAAACACTGCATGTTTTGTTCTCTTGCTAAGACTCTAGACTGTTTGAACTAGCCACCATTCAGTGAAGTGCAGAGTGGAAATACTTGTATGCATCCTGTTTCTCATGCCACGGAGGTGTGCTTTAAAGCAAGCTTCTGTTAGAATTGTCTCTCTCATTTTTCGAAGTGTAGTCTTGATTTGAGAAAGRGAAAATCTTTCTATGTGCTAAAATAAACATTGACTTAATTCCCCTTGTTAAATTTAGGCCATTCCCCCCTTTAAAACTTCTCATTGATTTTACATTCACTGCTCTGAAGTAAAATCACCAGCTACTGATTTTACATCTGTCTTCTCACTGCTTCTGCTGAGACAACCTCAGCTACTGGCATCTTGTCCTAAAGGAGGATTTCTCGTGTTATTGCAGGTGCTAGTACAACCACCATGGGCTAATGGGACACCTCTCTCCTCCTTACTATTATACATGACAAATATGTGAATATGGTGTAACAACTGTGGAACTGGAGTGCAAAATATCACTGCATGGATGACATGATCTTTCTTTGACTTCATTTCCTTGCAAGTCGTGTCCCTTATATCCTCGTGCAAAGTCATTAAGTCAAACGTGAGCCGCCTAAGTGAGATTCATCTGCCCAGATGCAGCTGTTGACATCTGAGCTGGTCACCTGAGGCTGTGCAATCGATGGAGAATCAAGCATGTTTAAGACACAATCCATCTCATCCTAAGGTGGAAGTCAAAAATAGGTCATTGAATTGTGCCCTAAACACCCCTATTTCTCTTTATTAACACAAAAAGAGAGACTGAAGGATGGACTGCCATAGATTTCTGCATGTCAGGCAATTAAAGCAAGGTGAAATGATTCACTGCCCTGTGACCAGCCCTGGAGTAGGCTCAGCTGAAGTGGGAGCTGGTGAATAAGTAAAGCTCAAGACTAGATCCTCAGAGATAAAATATACTCAATGGGATGATASGATGGTCTAAAGTAAACATATAAGGTTCTTCAGGGATATGCTGGGGTCGTGTCCTTTACCATCCTGTAAGCTGTGAACAATGATTTCCTTCAGTAGCTTCCCGGGGTGGTAAATGAGGACAATACTAGAGATATTGTCACAAGATCCAGRGAAACTGATATATTTTTGAAAGATCTAGAATTGATGAGGCAATTAGGAACTCTTGTACACTTCTCATAGGGCACATTTTATGACTTTCTGGGGGTTTTTTTTGTTTATTTATTTATTTGGGATTGTAAGTTTACAAAGATAATGTTCTTTGTTAAAGCAGAAGCTCTAGAATGAGTTGAAAAAATGCTGTCCGAATACATGTCTCTTCCTTTTTTTTTCCTTACTTTTTAATGCAATCTGAATTACAGGCAAAACAATTTCTTAGAAGTACTTCATAGATAATTTAATCTCCTGCTAAGGTCCACCAACTCAAGTAGGTCATACCATACTTTTCTCTGCATACCTCAAAGGATAAAGAATAAACGGGGATGTTTGACTGGAAGTATCATTCAGTCAAATTAACCTCATTTCCTTCTTATCCATCTTCTCTCCTGAAATGACCTCTGMAAGGAATGGTGTTTTCCAAGATCAAAAGTAAAACTATTATTATAGCTAGCAAATGTATATATATACACTATGCATCTGTGCACACACACAAGGATATATATATATATAGTTTTGTATCAAATAAGAATTTATTTTTTATATATGAGAATGAAAGCTACGACAATTCATCACAGCAAAGAAAATGTTGTCTTGTTTTCCTCAATMTTTGATTGCTTTGATTGTTTGTATTTCTTTATATTCAAATTATTTTTCATGAAGACCAAAAACTATTAATAAAGGAGGAGAGAGAGGACAGAAGAAAATTAATGAGGAGCTTTCCATTCTATTAAAAAATACATATATAATTTATTTTACTCTTGTGGCTATGTAAATCTCTTCTGTGGAGGTGGAGTGAAAAGGGAGGGAAGCTTCAACTGGATTCCCATATTAAGGAGGCCACATTCTCCTTTTTCCAGTCCTATTAGCAGGTGCATAAGCTAACTGCCACTTAAGCATCTGAGCTGAAAGAGTGTAATCAGTGGCATGTGCTAACTGAYTCTGACACTTAGACGTTTAGGGCAGCTGTCAAACAACACAACTTTCTTTTGTGCTTCTTTTCAAAATCAATTAGAAGAARAAGAGCCTTTAATAGCCGAGTTCTTGCCAAGATGAACTTGGAAGCAATCTTGCTTTACTCCCTGCTACTGCCTGTTCCCAGAAAACCTCCAGAGGAGGTAAATGAGGAATCTCCTCTCAAGCTATCCACCTCCCACTATTAGCAGGTATAAGTGAAGAATTAARAGATTTAATGCATATAACAGGTCTTCAAGTACAAACACAGAAAGAGGCTATTTAATAACCTGCTTCAGAAATCATGCAATTAGAATTTTCTCCGTTGATTGCATTAAAAATATATCTATTTATTCTTGGTCTGAGTGTTGGTTAATTTAGATGCACTCTGAATGTGAAACTCGGGTTCTATTTCATGGCAAATAGCCTTAGAAAGTACTGAGGAGGCTCAGCCCCTGACTCTGAGGAGAGGACCTGCCTGCCTCCAACAGCTATTTGCATCACAGGCCTAAAGCCCTTGAGAATTTTCAGGATTTTTTTCTGTTTTTTTGTAATCCTTGGAAAATTAGACTATTTCTCAGTACTTCAATGACTTCCCTTTCTTTTTATCTCATCTTAAGCCAGTGGGCAGCGGGGCAAAAAAAAAAAAGTGTGAAAGGTAGCCAAGAAAAGTTAATGGAACTTTCTGTGAGTTCAGAGAAATTGAAACTTGGATTAAATTTGGGGCAGACGCTCAGAACCATTCTCATCTTATCTGAACCGGTGACTCACCTGACTGAATCAGAAGATCTTGTTTTTACTGGAATTGTTTCACTGTTGTCTCATTTTATTTGAATGGCCCACACTTTTTTTTCCTGTGACCGGTTCAATGTAGTTTTAATTCTATCTGTATTTTAWCTGTCATCCATTGGTTCAGCCGCAGTTCCAGCTTGCTTTCTTTTCCTCAATTGTTTATTACTCTTTTAGTGAACAGGCACATATCAGGAAATGTTTCTAAACCTGGCTAGTCAAGGAAATGGAGAAAAGATTGTTTCCAGACAGGCTTAGAAAGCAGTTACTGTTGYAGTCAAGCATGACTTAGGACAGCTACAGCCACACTCACTTCACTTCAGCTGTCTACAAGCTATATGCACCATCCAAGCTGGTCATGTAGCCTTCTTCGACAGTAAAAGGCACGAGATGGACATCTCTGTGTAGGAGTTAATTTAGTCTATTTTAAACTCTTATTTTAGGATGGGAGGAATCAYCGACTAGCAAACTTACTGCCCTGCTTTGACTAGAGAGGAAACCTGGAAGAGAGGGTAGTTTAGGATAGGCATTTAACTTGTAGACAACCAGTATTAAATTAATCCAATGCCACAGGTAAGAAGAGGGATGGGAATACGAGTCTTTACCCAAGAAAAGATGTTTGGGATTGATTAGGTTTATTACTCTAGTAGCTCCATCTTTCATATTTTCTTCCTCCCCATTGTGTCCTCCTGAGACACAATAAAACCATATTACTCTTGCTAAACTTTACTGTGTGGGTCTTGCAGTAGTTAATGATGTAGTTCTTACCTTCTTGTCCTTTGGCCTTGTTGCTTTAAAGCACAGTCCTCAATGCAATCATGTCAGAAAAAGGAAAACATGTGATCAACTACCCATGACCCTCAGGATTTGACAATGTCACAGATGCTGAGTGGTGGATTTTAACTGCCCTTCCCTTTCCCCTCTCAACACACCYTTCCCCTAAATATGTGGGTACATGGTGTTACTTAGCTCCCTTATTTTTTTTTTCTTCTCCCCTCCTCGATTTCCATGCCTAATGAGCCTGAGCTGAGTTAATAATGGATGTAATAAGTAATGACTCATTGTTTTGGGGCCTGTGTGTCTCTGTGTGCAATGGGAGAGGAAGCCAGGGCTCCGATGCTATTTGTTCTGCCATGTCACTTGCCACCAAGCAATGCCACTCATCAATAAAAGGCAAGATGACGGATGAGTTCATTTAATGGAATTCCTCTGAGTGAGCTGCAGCCACTGCTCTTCAGTAGGCTTGTTCTTCGAGTCTCTCTTTCCATCCCTCCTCTCCCCCTCCCCATTTTTTTTTCTTTTTTTTTGGAAATATTCAGGACTGTTGGAAAACATGGCTGGCTGAGAGGGCTGCCACTCGTGCCAGCAGCTCCTTCTGCTCTTAGCAACTGCTATTCTAAATCAAAGCAAGAGCTTTGATCAGGGAGATTAAATCGGTGTCCCTGGATAGCAGCATTGCGTGGTGTCCACATGATGTCTCGCCCTCCCCTTGGTCCTTTCCCCTCTGTGCTGGGGCCAGTCCATGTGGGTGTAGAGGAGGCTGGTTGAGCATCTGAGRACAACAAGGTTTTAAGCGTTCTCAATGTGGCCTCGTGCTCACTGAATACCTGAAACCAACCTATTTCTTTGGAAAAACATCAGGCTCTGTCTTTGCRTGTAATTTCCAGCCCTGCAAGTTTCTGAGGTCAGGTTAGCTGGAGAGGTTATTTCTGCTGTTTCCACATGCATGCATCTTGCTCAGAAGATTGGATGGACRTATTTCCTCTCTCTCCTTTCCCATCTTGAGCTCCTTCTTTCTCCACCTGCTTTTCCTGGCTTGCCCACCCTTGGAAATAACTCCAAAAATGGATCCTGCTMTCATTTAACAGACTCATTTGCCAGTAAAATTTACCTCAGCGCAACATGCCACCTGATGAGACCCTCAGCTTGGGAAAAGAGAAGGCAATTCATGTAGATCAGCAAGTGTTAACGGATCTGTGATCCCACTCACTTTGGCAGATTATAACTTAAAGATATCAGCGTTATGAAAAACATCAGGAGAATTTTATTTAGAAACAATCATACAAATATGTGTCTAACTACATTTTTCTGAGATCGACTATTTTAATATTAATTATTAGTTTTCCAGACTACAATTTAATGACCGAGAAGTAAAATTCCAAACTCCTTCTGTTCTTAGTGAAATCAATAGGTATAAAACTCATTTTCTCAGTAGTTTTCCCCTGTTTTCCTAGAAAACCTTGTACTACAATGAGGATTTTACTAGAGTGGGGTTGAGTAACAATTTAGGGATTTAATCCACTTACTTTAATAGGAGTTTAGGTTTCTTAACACCTTATTGTGTTGCCTTAGGAGACCTATTTGCATCTATCTACATACACATACCCATGTATGTGTATATAGATAAGTTGAATGGTATTACTCATTATGTGTATACACATTCATGGGTGTACATGTCTATGCATGTACATGTATATGGGTGCACATACATCAACTTATTTAAAATGGCTGGTCAGATACATGGCTTGTGTAACTATTATGTTTTACTGACAGCTGTGGTAGTGTTTTACTCTAGCTTGGGATACGTGTAGTATGAACAACTTTCAATATCTATTTTTAACATAGTGTGATGTATAAGAGTTTCACTCCAGAAGGCCAAGGAGACAGGGAACAGACAAGGATGGACAGACTTATGGATTGAGCCAAACATGGTGTTGAGCTTTTCAGGGTGGAAGAAAAAAAAGCATCATATGGTACAATCGTATTTTGGAAAAGTACATGCTATTTCTAATTAAAAAGATAATATTCAGCTTCAAGAGGTTCCTTTGCTCTTTAGCCAATTAAAAAGATACAGCCTTAGCAACTTATTTACATGGATTAATACATTTTTTTTTTTTTCTGGCATCAAAAGTTTGGGAATGGTAAATAATGCTCAGAATGACCCCATTGGCTAAAGAGAAAGTGGTAAAAATGATAAAGCTTTAAATTCGTCCTGGGCAATGCTGTGAAGAATATATCATAAAAACAATCCATTGTCAGTGGGAAAAGTGGGMAGGATTTTAGAGGGTGGTAGATCTAGGAAAAATTCCCCTCAAAGAAAATATTTTCTTCTGTCTGTAGTATATTTAAGAGTGCTAATTAATTCCTGGTCTCTCAGGTTGCCAGCATGGGAATTGTTTTGTATTTCCCAGGGCATGAGTGCACACTAGACTTAACCAGAATACATTTGAAAAAGCATGTTTTTTTCTTTGGAGGAGGAAGAGGGTATGTAAAGGTAGTTAAATGGGAATGTAGGAAGATATTAAATATCCCAAAGAGTAAAAGTGTATTAAATAACCTATATAGTAATATACAAAAAGTATATTAAAAAGCCTATGGAGCCCAGACAGCCAAGAAGCAGATTAACAGAGCATTACATTTTATTGTTGAGCACAAATGTTCCATTCCTTTCTCTGAGCTCCTAATCAGCATTTTTCATTATTTCCCTTCCCCTGTATCTGGCTCCTGTGCCTCAGTGCCCATAGCAACACTTCCAGTGGCTTTAAAAACTAGATACTGCCACCACATTCCCAGGCAGAGAGCTTTGCCAAGGCCTACATTTGATCCAGCTAGGAGCACATGCCCGCTCCATGGTACAAGGTCATAATAATAATTCTCCCTTCAGGGGCAAACAGTCTTAGGAATGATCCCCCACTATTCAGCCCTACAACGCTGGCTTATTTTGATCTCAGTTGTTATTAAACTCATTTTATGCTGCAGCCAGAGGAGCTTGTTTACTTGCAGAAATGGTTATTTGGGAGGTGGATGCCTACAATGAAACCAGAAGCCTCTGCGMGGGTGAGCACAAGTGTGTGTGTGGTGCATGGAAGGAGGGAAAATTGGTTTGTTTTAGGGACACGTCGTTTCTTTGAAGTCCAGGAAAAGAAAAAAATCTTTGATTTGTTTTGTTTCATTTTTGCTTTGCCCCAGTTTTCTCTCTGTAGTGTCTAATGTACATTTCAATGGATGGGAATGATGACAGAAGGCATTTGCAGTCCCTTGAGGCATGGTAGCAGTSTCTGAAAATGCTTTTGGTACTGAAGTATTCAGATGCGAATGAAAGAAAAAAATAATGTTATATGGAGATTGAGATTTCTTTTTTCCTTTTTTTTTTATTTTTTTTATATGTATATAATCTAATATGAGCTTTTCTCTTTAGCTATTTTTGTTTGCTTTCTTTCTTCCTTCCTCTATCTACCAGATTTTAAACAGGTGTTAAGGCCTATCTCAATGAGAGATCATACATATGAATGAATATTCATCAGCCTCTAAGGTCCARCACTTGGTGTTTTGTTCATGAACGCTCATGACTGTGCTCTTTGTCCACTGCAGGTAAAAGAATATGTTCAGACTGTCGTATGCTATACCATAGATTATCTTTGGTATTCCCATCCCATTTTTCAATGTAAGTCTTCTATTATAAAGGCAMCAAAATATTTTTCTACTTTAAGATCAAACACTATATAGATCTTGCTTCTGTGGGATGTAGACTTTTCCTTTGTTGTATCTGCACCCTAAAATTCATGAGGGTACRTGAATTATATAGAGCTAATCAAACAAAGCATACATTTAATCTTTACAGAAGTATTAGCTACAACAGGTTATACCTACCCTACATATTTTCCTCAGATCAGGGACTGTGTTGTATCCTGCGGACGTCTGAGGCAAAGGTTATAACTTCTTCCTGTCCAAGTGCTGGAAGTCTCAGCTGTATCTTTTCTCAGCTGGAAGGAAGTTTTAGAAGATGGTGTCTCTTGAGAGTATATGAAAAATTTAGGTTTGATTGTGTCTTGATTTGGATATAACAGCAGTCTCTTTGTCCACCTAGAGCTCCACATCAAATATTGGTTGAACAAGCAGTGCAGACGCAGTTAGTTATTGAACTGGTACGATGGGCAGTGAGCAACCAGTCTCCTGAAGTTAGATTTCTGCTTGGTGCTTGTCTGCAGAACAAATCACAAGCTCAGAGAGCTTTCTTAAGTGTTGTGTTTTATCATACTAGATTGAATCATTTCAATTATAGCATAAATGTTTAATTTCAGCATAATAGCCACATGAGGCCCTACTTATGGATCTGTAATATTTCACACACATCTGTATTTGCAGTTAACACATGCAAAGCRGAATAAATCTATAGACTGTTTCTCAGCTCCTGAGATGTGAAGGGGCAAAGGTGGACAGAGCCAGTGTGAGGGTGGCAGTGCTGRGCATTCTTCAAATGACTTATGTGTATCCTGAGAGGTCCTGAAAACACTGAGAAATCATGATCACGTTGATGGATGATGACTATGTGCTGCCAGGATAACTGTTCTTTTATTCAGCCTCTTCTCTTATTTCAGCTCTCTTTCCATTGAGCTTTGCCAAGGCAGGTTAGCTTGGGACAGCACAGCCTGTCTTTATCTTTCTTCTTAGGACAACCTTGGTAACAGTTTATTACAGTCTTTTTACTTTTCTTAGTCTGTWTTCGCATGCACATTAACACACCTAATCCATGTCTGCACAGACTTCTCAACCAYAGGATGCAGCCAATACAATGTTCCTCTRTGAGAYACCATTCCTGCACTTTTCAGCAAATGTAATTCCAGCCTGACTTCCAGACTCACCAGAAGACCTATAACCATCTTTCCAGTRTCTCTCAAATAGTTGTCATGTTAGCCATGGTATTGTGTACTATTCAGTACACAGTTTACTCTAGATACACAATTCAAAACTCTTCTTTCCTATTCTTCAGTCCCTTTATAGTCTCCCATTTATTAAATATACCTCTCATTCTTAAGCTATAGTTTCCCACTTCAGCTTTGACCAGTTAGAAATTGTGGTCCAGAAGAAACTGGGATGTAGTCTGAACAGCTAWGAAGGGCAGAGAGTAATTACCTAAGACAGATTTCTCTGTTGACCCAAGATGGCACAGTTGGAATACAAGGACCTGCTCTGCTACAGCTTGATACTGCTTCATTGATTTATTTTTTTTTTTTTTTTAAAGTCACAAGTTTATTCTGTCTCAGGAATGTGCCTCTGCATTCTCGGATGAAAACCAATAAACTGAGTTTCCCAGTCCTCACCATCATCTTGTTATGCATGGCTGTACATGTGGGCAGGAATTCAGACATTCCTCAAGCTCATCAGGGTAACAAAGAGTATTGCATGAAAGTAGGTGGATGTTTTTCTATATTCAGTTAGCCAGAAATTTGTAAGAAATACAAATTTAATCCCAGTATGAGTATGTAGCAAATCTATGCCAAGGATTTTATGCACATTTTAAGTCTTACTAACCCTCTACCTCCCTGATCTGGAAGCAACTAATAAAAAAAAATCACAAACCCTAACCTAAGAAAGACAAAACCTTTAAATCTGTTTGCAGATTATTCCCACCWTTCTTCCTTTTTTGCTCTGCTTTATGTGATGTACTGTTCATTCTTATTACCTCTTTATAGCTGTTTTGTTAAAGTTCATACCACAAGGACCTGTAAAAGAAATTTATGACTCCTGGGATTTCAGCAAATTCTAAATAACCATAACATGAACATGAAGCATTAATTAAAAACATTGGAGTSTAAGTTATAACAGAGATGCTGACATTTAAGCTCCTTGCACCATGTAAATTAAAAATGATATGACAAACAGTGAGTAATTTGATGGTCAGGGGTTCATAATAGATACCTTAATATCTTTCTCATGAAAAACAGTCTGTCCTTGATTTAACCCATGCTGAACAGCCCAGGGGTCTGGTTCATAAAGCATGGCACTGACTAAACATTTTTGCAGTAATTCATGTATCAGTCTGGGAATTGCACTGAATATGCTTGAGACAAAACAAATATGCCAGGAATTTGGGAACTAAATGTATCAATGCAAGGATAAATTCAACGAGTTGTTCTTGCCCCGGTTTACCCGTTCACTGCTGTATTTTAAGGTATTCCGGTCTGCATGATCCCATGTCACTTGTGTGACATACAATTCTAATTGGTTTAATTCGCTATTAGCTAAGTCAGCATGATTTTTTTTCACAAGATATCCATACTATCTAAACCTCGCAGAGCTGAGTAACCCCTACTTTAATCAACCTATGCCAAGAAAGGTAGCATGTAAGGTACATTGGTCTTTATAATCCGGATTTGCACTCGAAAGATCATACACACTTAGTAGTGTGTTCTTCGTATTCACATAAGGATTGGTTTTGCTTATCTAGATAAATAGTTGCAAAGAAATCGTTTTATCAGATTGTGAGATTCATCTAACCATCTCAGCTAACTGTATTTGAACTGGAGACAGTACAGAAGGCTCTGTTTCCATTGACTGATGAGGGAAAGTAGTGAGATTAATCATATCCTGGAGCAGATGAATGGCAGAAGAGYTTAGGTTGGTAGGGACCTACACGGCCTCATCTAGTCCAGACCCCTGCTAAAGCCAGACAAATTTTGATGGGGTTGCTCAGAGGCTTGTGCAGTTCCCTATGAAGTCTTCCTGGCAGCACTGATTCCTTTCTACTTCATRTAAGGGACAACTAAGTTCCATGTTAGAGGAGTTAGAGTCTACCTGTTTCAGTTGACCTTGTATATATTTCTACTGTCTTTCAAAGGACAACAAAAACAGGAGATGTAGAAGAATTTAAGTTACATAACTCTATGCAATCCCAATTGCTTTCTATAGGACAAGCACGCTCTTAATGGCATATCTGACTTYGACTGTGCAGCTATGCACATTTAATTAAATTGTCTTTTGCAAGAGAAAGTTTGAGACAAAATCAGGATGTGAACACAGATGACCACAGATGCAAAAGAAGCACCATTGGAGTAATTCTTCTTTTCCAGTATAGACCTTCTGCTAATGCTTTTACYGCCCTGCTACTCTGTTATTTAACTGTTGAGCTGGACCAGCATCCTACCTTTCTACTGAAGGACCTAAARGTATTAACTGGAAAACAAACAAGCAAGSAAAGCCCTCATTGTCTTGYTAWCTCTCAGTGAGTTCTTCACCTTTACTTCAGATTCATCCCATCACTTTCCTTGCATACCCTTCCTGCTTTGTGCTGTTATTTAATATCCCACTAGTTGTGTAATTTCAGCTCCCAAATTGAATAAGACGTTCCCTCCAGTGGAACCCTCACTTTGATAAATTGCCAAATAGTAATTATTATTCCTTCCAGTACCCGAGATAGAGAGTCATGGCTGTAATTTCCAAGGCTTGAGTGTGGAGAAATTTATGCTATACTTCCCTCCATCAAAGTTTTCATCTGAGATCGTATTTCAAGCCCTTTCCTGTGATGATATGATTAAGATAATTCCTTTATGAAGTTTGAGCCTCTGTGAGATATTCAAGAAGGAACCTGATAGTTCTTCAGCTTCATTTGCTTCCCCTATGAATATCAGCAGTGGATGAATAGAAGAAGCAGAGAGATATGATGTCTGACAGTTTCAGATGCTTATTTTTTTAAAAATGTTAATTATTATGGTAGCATCTGCTGGCCTCAGATTTGGGATTTCTGTTGTTCTGAGAGTTATATAAAAGCAAAGTAAGAGCCAGTTTATGACCCAATAGTTTAGACTATATCAGGGTACGATTTTTTTTGATTTTTTTGTTTCTCTTTCCGCCCCAACACTTCTTGTTTTAAATCAAAATCTCTTGTGAGATTTAGTAAGGTCCACTTATTGATAAGATTATTGTGAGTTTAACCGTAACTAGTTCAAAAGGTTGTGCTTCAGGTCCTCCCTGGAAGCATAGATGAAGAGCAGGATATATATACTRGAATCTAAATAATCTGCCTTCTTCCGTGGGAATGCAGGAAGCATCATGCACATTGAGATAGAGTCACACAAAATTTACATACTGTTCTGCATCATTTTGCTCTTCCTAGTCCAAATACATCAAATAGTTTAGAAAAGAGAATATTGATATCCTCRTTTTACAGATGTAAACAGACATCTAAGAGGAGCTACATGAAGACAGAAAGATATCTACCTATCCTGAYTGAAAGGTATAAAAAAACCAAATCAATTTTAAACCTCTACGTAGCTAACTGTCATTGGTTTTAATAGCTGCATAGTACCCCTTCAGAACTTATTTTCATCCTTAWGCATCTAAGTATCTGAAAAAGACAATCCCTAAGTGTTACAGAGAAAAAGCTTAGGTAGAATGAGGATATGAATATTGACTACTTGAACAAGAGTTTTCTTACCTACCTTTGGATAAGCACATTATACAGGTGACAAAGTCCCTAAGTCCTCTCAAATAACAGTTTTAGTTGCCAGACCTTCTACTCTAAATCCCAGGTAACACTCACGGTAGATGAATGTTACCATGTGTTAAATTCTGACTCAAACTGCTGTTGGTCTCACTTAGAGATTGCTAGGTCAGACCTCTATCTGATGATATATCTAGTCCAATAGTCGCCCATCAGTATCAGTAACTGTCTGTTTCAGGAAGAGAACAAGAAATTCTGTAGTAAAGGTTTATGGAATAATCAAACCACACAGAATATTTCTTTCTAATCCTACTGGTTACTGACTGGCTTATGCCCTAAACTGGAATGTTTATGTTCTATTTTATAAGTGTTCTCATCATTTATTAGTGCTTCTGAATGTCCATATTTTCAGTAACGTAATATGTTCAAGTTTTTTTGATATCCTCAAGCTATAACTGAAGTATTGATATTAAATCAGTTAGTCTGTTGCTGTCCTGCAGACACAAGCATGCTCTATACAGGTGTTTTCTCATGTGCMTAAAATATATTTCGATTTTAAAATTAACTGGTTCACTTCTGAACAGAGTACGAGTCATGGTAATTTATATTGTTGCCGAATACTTCCCCAAATATTCYTTCCACRTGAACATGCTTAAAAACATATTGCATCAGCGGTGAAGGAGATGAAACATCTCTTTATCATAGGCACAATGTTCAATTTAGAGGAAAAAAAGAGCCTTGCTCTGTTATCTTCTCATCTGAATAATAGGTATATTAAAGCTTTCTTCCCGTTATGATCCTACAATAGGCTTTATAGGCTCATTGTTCATGACATGGCCTTACTGTTCATGTACATGACAGATTAACACRTTTCTACCATAGTCTACACCACCTCCATAAATTGTGATTATAGATTGAAATATTGTATGCCTCATTATTTATTTATTTATTTGCMATAGCTTAGAAATTTTCTTACAGATTTTTCTGCTTTGCTTTGTTACTTTGTTTCAATGAAGATGAAAAGCTGTAGAAAAGCACATCAACAGTCCAAAGWCCCTTCCTTTGCCATGAAATGGGTAAAGGTGTCCCATAGTGTCCTTCCTTCAATAAGCATTCTGTTTTCTTGGCACAATATAATCTGTTAGTCATTTCTTTGCTCATTGTTTAGGCTTCAAATCATTAAAGCATTTAAACACATACTTAACTTTAGTGCCTGATTAAGTGCCACTGGAATAGGATTTAAGCACTTGCTTAAAATTAAGTGGGTGTTTACATGCTTTGCTGAGTAAGGATGAAATGCTAAATTGAAATCATATTTGTGCCTGAGTGGAAATTGTTCCCAAGTTTATTAGGAAAAGAGAGCTGATTTGATCATATTATGTGTGTGTCAAATTGTTCCCTCTTCCTTTCCTTCCCTTCTCAGGAAGCTTYTGGGTCTGATAGCCAGCTAACATTTTTAATATTATATTATCCAATGCTTAATCTGCTCTTTGCTTGATTGGTAAGTGAGAGGAAGGGAGCTAAGTGATATGAGAAAATGAGATTTTCTTTAATAGAAGAAGCAAGTGGTCATGGTGAGCACTGATATATTGTGAGGGAACAGGAAGACATTGGGGAAATTCTTGTTGCAGGGTTTGCAGGGGCCAAAAGAAGCTGTAGCCGCCTTGTGTTTGGGGGAAGGTGGTGTGACATGAAAGGATGTACGAGTGGCAGCACACAGCAGCTGCAATCTCGTTCCTTTTAAAAACTCAATCAGCTTGAAGGCATATACTTATTGTGAACCAGTGTTCATCGGTTCTGGTGTCCCCAGAGCTAACCGTAAATCATGGCAGGTGTTACGTGCTGTTCTGCAATCATGTAAATAACTGCGGCAARACACAAGCTGAATCAAGCCCTGAGTCTAGCTTCTGGAGAGAGAAAGGACAGTGCTTACGGTGAAGATGTACTTAAAGGGGTCAAAAAATACCCTGATATCAAAGAGCTCAGTAGATTTTCCTCTCCTTGACGTAGACCTACTGAAATTTTCAAAAATGAAGAAACAACCTAATTTTCTCAATTTTCGCAACAAAATCWGCAAACAAAATTATCAAAACCAGTTCTGAATATTGCCTCTCTTCCTGCATGGTGTCAGCCAGCCTYCTTCCTTCAGGAGTACCCTTTGTGCTTTCCTGAGCTCCTAAACTGTGTGAAACTCCTCCTCTGATGCTGCTCCCCTTTCAGCATCACCCTCTACTTAGCTGTGAACATCCAGCTCCAAACTCCCAAACTCTTTCACGTCTAATCACTTTGGGGGGACCTTTCTCTACTTTCCTGTTCCTCTTCCCACACAGGTCTGGATATGGGTAGCTGCTCCACCAGTTAGTCCCACTCAATGAAATCTTGTAGCCGTGGGAGCAAGTCCATGTGTTGGCCACTGCCTGTCAAACTGTCCTGTGCAGCCCTACTGCCAAAGGACATAAGATACAGGAGACAGTGGCATCTGAGGTCTCTAGTAGCTGCTGTGGTTGGGGAGAGTCTGCCTTTTTCATCTTTGTTTCCTTTTTTTTTTTTTTTTTTTTAAATATCATATAAATTTAGATTTGGAAGGATTTTGAACAATATTCTTGAGGCACGTTTGGAAGGATTTTCATTGATCAGCATAACATTTACTATTCATATAATATCAGTGGGAGAAGATAAAAAAAAAGTTAGGGTTCCTGCTATTTTGGTTGTTGTGAGTATTGCCAGAAAGAGATAAAGCTCTTTCTCTCTCTCAATCTCTTAACTCTTTTTTCATCTCCTGTCCTTCAAGAAAATTGTCCTTTTATTTATTTTTGCTCTATCCAAGAGTGGCAGCTGATTTTGAAGTGTCAGACTATTATTTGTTTTTTTGGATGTTACCATTTATTGCGAAGAGGATAAAATCAATGTGACATTTCCAGAACAATGATAGATGAAAATGATGAGTGGTCTTTAAACGCAGAAGGCTAATTTTTAAAAATGTCACTAGTGTACTATTTCAGACTTTGTCAAAGATAAAACAATAAAAGTTATAGATATGAAAACTAATAATATTTCACTGGGTGAGCTATAGATAAGCAGACTGCATAGTATACAAGTTCTATATGCTTCTAAATACAATAGGATAGAATTGCTACAGAAAGGACAGCATTAAATATAGTTACTTTGGGTTATTTGATTAGATCTTTGTTTGCAAGAACCTTGATTTCTAAGGCTGTGACCTTGCAATCAGTTGCTCTAGCAAGGACTTGTAGGCTGGATTTTTTTTACTATGGAGAAATCACATGGACTCAAGGGATTGTGATTTGATGGCCAGGTTTTATGAGTCAGCTGGACAATATGGCCATTGTGCTTTTAAAGCTATTAGTGTGTCATGCTGTGAGTTCAAACCCTGCTTGAAAATGATGCTAAAATCCTTCCCTGGTGTTGAATGGATCTCTCTTCCCAGATGTGCTGTTCCTTTGTGGAGTGTTGGCCATGGAAACTAGYGCACATAAAATATGAGCCTCATGATTTATTATGTCTCAAAACAGACACAACAACGTCTGTATGTGTGTGTGTATTATTACACCCTCAGTGGTTCCTGCCTAATTCATTTACAGGTCATGGATGAAAATCTGCTACTGAAATCAGAGACCTTCAGACACTATCATTCGATGTCATCAGTAAGGCCATGTGAATCAATAACATCTGTACTGTGCTGAAGTTAGGGCTCACAGACCGAAATGCTGCAGCAGTTGGTATATCTGTAGACCCAGTTGTCCTATTCTGGCATGAATCCTTCRTTAATAGGGCAAATGTGGAGCAGCAAGTAGTGAGCTTGCATGAGATTAATTAWTGCAGGCATGTGAATAAAACAGATCTGATAAAGACAAAGGYAGGCATATCTCGTATTTAATCTTATGCWTCCACATAAGGAAGGGAGCTAATAACTAGCACATGGTTGCCAAATTGCTATAGTTAATTKGCCTCTATAATGGCCAAAGGTGTTTTATTATTGAATACAGGAGGTTAATGAAATCCTAGCAAAAGAGAATTTCCAGTGGAACTCTTAAGAATTTTACCTTATTCTTCAAAAGCAGTTCTGTCAATCAGAATGTATATTTACWCAGCTTTAGTTCAACTGGTGAGGTTTAAAAGTAGCTGAGTACCAGATGTCAGTATTTACCATGCTCAGATAGATGCCTTATTTTGCAGTTGTGAAATACTGAAGTAGGAAAAAAAAATCACACATAGTAACTTAAGCTTGATGTTGGTTTTACAGCCTCATTTGGGGGAAAAAATAACTTCACAGTTTAACTGCAGATTAAATCTGATCTGATTCAGCTCTAATCATCTCATTAGAGACAAATGAACATAAATTGTGAACCAACTTGGGAATAAGAGCGGGAAGATTTATTATAACTCCTCCCATCACGACATCACATACAGAAACCAAGATATACATTAACCAAGATACAGGAAAAAAGGAATCGCTAAACATCTCTTAAAGGCCCTGTTTAATCTTTTTCAGTTCTGTGAAGGGGCACAGTTTGATAAGTGGGGAATAGGTTTGTTTTTGAATTAAAGAATTCTGTCATGGGAAACTGAAGAGGTAGGCCTCACATTTCTAAGTCTCATGTGCAAAAGTAACTGTAATAGGTCATATACCTAATGTTGGGTAGCTACCTGTTGGGAGTAAATTTGGTTTTGTGAAATGTTTGCACCTAATTCTGAACTATTACAAGTCAAATGAAATGTGTGTAGATCCTCATTTTACTATAAAATTATACATTTTGCATATTTTTACGCTTTTGCTGAAATCTTGGAACCCGCTCAATAGTATAGTCGTCCTCCAAATATTTTATAGCAAAACGTGTTTGTTATAACAAAGTACATCACYTTCCTCTAGCCTCATTTTCATCTTTAAAAAGTACATGATGTTACTYCATGTGGGTAAGTAAGGTTTGCCTTACTTGCTCAATATAACTTGCTCACTATAGATATATTTAGATAGTTTTCAAGGAATGGTAAGAAAAATGACACTTTTCTGCTGCTTCATAAATATTTGACGTCATAATTATTCATTACCTGAAAATGTACTTTTTCTTTCCAAAGTCAACTCCTCATGTTTGCCTTTAGTCCTTTCTTGAATCATCCAGAAGAGAGAGCAGTTCAATAGTTCTGCTTAGCCTTTGAACGACGAATATGAAACTCTCCAGGAAWGTGATAAAGCAGAGAGTCGTTACATATATATATAAAATTATTATTATTTTGCTTTCACTTTTTTTTTTCCCCCCCGGTAACATGGACAGAAGCAGACTAATTTTCTCGTTCTTCGGTAAAGAGGTAGTCAAACTGTTTTAGTGGAGTTTTCCTGTAAGAGAAAATAAAACCARAATCAGTCAGCTGTAGGTAGCCAACAAGGAGAGGGGGGAAAAAAAAAGAACATGACAAAAAATGAAAAAAAAAAAAAAATTCTGGCAAAGTTAAATGAGGTGCAAAATTATAAATTACCAACACAAAGAAAACAGTACCATCTCATATCAGAAAGAGATAGGAAATCTCAGTTACTACTAATGTCACCTATACTGTCTGCAATTTGATATCAAATTCTATTTGAGTGGCACAAATGATTTCACAGATCTCTAGAAACTCTACAGAGATACTATATCTTTGGACTGCAGCACTTTAAAGTATTTAAAAAATATTTGACTTTGAAAAGGACATTCAAATTTATGTTCAAATACAGACCAGAAGACAAAGAGTTATATGTATTTCATATTTCATCTCAAAAATGAAAACCCAGCAGCCTATAACTCATTGTACTTTAGTATGTGAATTATCATTTTGATTATGGTTTTACAGTTTATTTCATCCTTCCAATAAAACTAAGCTTGCCTTAGGAAACAGCCTTCATGTTCAAGTATCTGCCCAAGGAAAAAAATGCCTACATACTTTGATCAATAAAAAGCAGGGTCTAGAGGGTCAGGAGGAACCATTGTGTTCCCAAATTAATAAGAAAGACATTCATTTCAGCAGCACTGGCCATCTTTAAAGACTGTCTCCAGTGCACCTTAGAGACCTCAGCCTCACGATGGCTTGATGTGCTAATTGAATTGCCTTTGCTGTTGAGTGCAGGAAACTAAGCCACAGACAGAGAAAAAGAGGTGGGTGAAGGGGATCCATGACACGTGCTCGGTAACAGTAATCCTTTTTTGTACCAATGATGAGAAAAAAAAATGACCTCTGGGACACAATTTCCAGAAATGTATTTTTTTATCTCATGGGATTTTTCACCACCGTCTGCTGTGGTGTGAGTCTGTCTTCCTATGTTTCAGCCATCAACGYTGTGGAATGGGGTGAGCATCTCCAAGCCCTGGCTGAGCTGCTACATCCACAGAATGCACCGTGACACGCTGCAGACTTCCTGAGTTTGCAGTATGTTTCAGCAACTAAACCGTACCTGTCCAGCTCTGAGGCAAAGAAATTAATATAAGTACACTGCTGAGCAAGCATGACTTTACTRCATCATGTAATTGCAGGACCTCGTGCCATTTTTCAGCAAATMCAAGGCCTCTGTCATCCAGCACTGTGTGAATGCGTCTGTGCATCCAACAATTAAAACATAGCCATCAACAGCTAGGCAGAGAGAACCACAATCCACAAATAAGAAGTACAAAAATGTCACTACCCTTTAACTGAGTCCCGTCATAAGAAAGCAATGCCTGTTAACCAAAATACCTGGACTTCTGTGCAAGGGAGACAGCTTCGTGTGGGTTTGGACACCAAATTTGAAGAACACTTTGTAGCAGAGAATGCAAATAATCAGGTAATTTACTCTCTAGCTGTACAGTAATTGCAGTGTAATTAGAATAATTGCATTTTACCTGCAGGACATGCACTTACGGCATGTTGTATTTGCATTAAATATTCAACATATATATTCCAGACCGATTCATCCTTGCGATAGCTTGCTATAATGGATACGCTACAGGGATGAATTTGGCTCTCAGGGTATTAACTTGTGTTTGATGTGTGATRTGATGCTTTCAGAGATACCCATTTTACATAAAGAAAAAAAAAGAAAAAAAGATTTTATGGATTCTATGATGACAGTTTGCGTAGCCTGAGAATCCTTTGTCCAGTCAAAGTTTAACTTSAGCTCATTTGAATAACAGGCAAACAAAACTGTGCAACAATCAGGTAGTTATTTACTGCGGTGAACAGTCAAGCAGCTCCCTTCTGGCTGCAGTCTCATGCAGACCATACTTTGAGAAGCCAAGGCCTCCTCCATTCCAGATGCTTTGTGCTAACAAGGCAAGGAAAAGCAACACAAAAAGCTGCCCCAAAGGAGTAGCTCTGAGTGCCCCCTTGTTGCAGGAGAGCTTTGAGTGCTGTGGGTCTGATGCACTTGGCTCTCCTCCACATGCTCTCCTCCCTTGGCATCAGGAAAGAAAGAAGCGATGCCAGGAGCAGCAGTGATATTTTAGGTCACATATTGCTTGAACTCTGAAGTTCAGCCCACAGTGGAGATGTAGGAGAGAACTCAGGTGAGCCTCTTTCTTTCTAGCTGCATCTGTGACTATATAGATCAGCTGTTTCCATACAGACTTGGAACATGTGCAGAGGACATTGTCCTCCCTCAAAATCTCTTGAGTTCKACTTTGCCTTTGCTTGTAGCTTAAACACCCAATAATTCCAATAATTAAAGGGAAAAGAATATTYCCAAATTCTGCAGTTCTTAACTGTGCAAAGTCCTCTCTGACCTTGGTGTGACTTCTGTTTGATGACAAATGTGCAAGCCAATGTGGAAACTTTGGCTATGGCACACGCAACTGCGACACTGCTGCGTTTCTCCCTACCCGTGTAGGTCTGCTCTTAAGCAGGTGCCTCTTTTCTCAAAATGTGTYCCCTGTTCTAGTTTCCATTCTTGATATCTTTGGAGGTGTCCGTGCAACTCATTAACAGCCCTGTGTATGTGCTGCAGGGCTTCCTCCTGAGTCCCTTAGATCCTAGACCTTTCTTAGCTAATTGCCATGTGCCACACACTGGAGCTATGGGGCCTCGGGGTAATCATTTTGTTGACAAYGTGCAGCAATAACCATGTAATCACAGCCCAATTATGGAGCATTTATGGAGTTATCTGTGTTATATCATAGATGAAGTCAGCAAATGTAATTTACCTCTCGTCACCAAAGAGGACAGAGACTTAGAGTCAAAGRCTGACTTCTCTTTAGAAACTTCATTTTTTAAAAGATCCGTTCATGGCAGTAAATTCACTCAAATCCACTGAAATTCCAATTATTTTTAATTTTACCTTTAATCAGCTCTGTGGAACTCCARCCCAAACCTGATAGTGGATTAACTTTCACAAGCTGAAAATATATCAGCAAAAGAAAAAAAAAAAAACCCTACAAAAAACACCCCCAAAAGTCCTCTCACCCAACTATTCAAAATAAATAAATAAGTAAATCCATACATAAAAATGTTCCCCATCAAGTTCTATCTGTCTCCTGATACTACTTATCTGTTCATATCAAACTCCTACCAGGTGCAGAGTGATTAAGAAGACCAAAAATAAAACTATTATCTATCAAGCTAACATTTCCTCACATCATCTGTAGCAGTACATTGGCTGCCGCCTGGATGCTCAATCATGTCTAGTGTTGTAAGGTGACATTTGGATAGGAGCCATTCTGCTACAGATTAGGAGAGGAACCAGGGTTTAGCAGCGCGGATGTGATCAGGGAAGAAACCTGATGGATAGGGGAAGGGGAAAGGGAGCTGACATTTATGAAAGATGCCATCCAGATTAGGCCAGGCTGAGAAGAGGGCAGGTTCTGGAAGCTTTGTCAGGAAGAAAGAAAAAATACATATTTATTTGCTGTATCACCAGGCCTTTTTCAAAGACTGGTAATAGGATATGCAGTATTAGCATATGTATATTATATTACCATATATACATATGTATATACRTCCACATGAATATATACATAAAACCTGCTAACGTACATCTGCCATATAAATATATAAATACATAGATGTATATCTCTTTTCAAGTAAAAGAGGATATAGGCTCTCAGACCAACTTTCATATATGGCAGCTTAGAGCAAAAATGTTTTATTCATGAATGATGGCTTTTTTTTTTTTTTAATAAACACATAAAAATGTGAAACAATAAAAGTGATATATACCTAATAATGAGTGAGCCAATAAACCCCACCAGGCAACTTAGCTCTGGAAGTGGAAAAATTGACTTTGTATAACAAATTGCAGAATTATTAATCCTGTTTGAAACCCTTTTTATATCAGACCATTTACTTTAATTCTTGCTACTTTCAACATTATCATACATAATGCATTTTTCTTTGTAATTTTTTTTTTTCTTTCTGTGAGTGGTGTGTTCCYAAACTTTAAAGGCCTGCAAGCATATTAAAGAGATGCCTATTGGGTAAAAGAGAAAGCAAGGGATAAATTATTTAGACCATTCTGAGGTACTCATCTCTGCAATAACTCCCTCACAGTGGTCCCTCACAGACAACTGATGTRTTAAGCTTGGTGCAGCTCCTGCAAGCAAAGCAAGCACCGTCTTCTGTTGCATGAGCAGAGAGGCTGAAGAACAGGGCCCAGGGATAAACTGGGGCCCTGGGCCCTTGCATGGGCAGATAGGTAGTCTAGTCCTGAGATACTCCCACCAGGCAGTGTTGATATAGCAAATATTCTCATAAATAGCTGGCAGGTTTTAGATGAGTGGCATAAAAGACAACATTCTTGGGAAAAAAAAAAAATGTAGAAGTCACTGCAGGTCCAGAGATCCTTTTATATCTACCAGAGCCTGTGCTACTCAAGAGTTAAAAAAAGTGTCCAGCAATGGTGAAATAATCAAGTTTACTGAACACTGTCAACTGTTTGCTAAAAACTGCTGTAATGGTGATTCTCAGGCTGTGCTGGCCAGAATCGTGGTAGCAGTAGGTCAAAGGCTGAATCTATAGGTGCATCTAATATACAGGCTCTTCTCTGAAGAAAATTCCAAACCCTTGCATTTGCCAGCATTAAGTCTTAAAAGTGTTTCTGCTCTGAATGCTATCAAAGTATTCTTGCAGCGGGTATTTGTAGGATGCCGTTAGATATGCCTTTGGTTTACCATTATTGGTTTAAATCATAAAGAGGTCATTCTTATATCATTAAGAAGAAACTCTTAAGATCTCTTAAACAAGGGGAGAGGGAGCGCAGGAAGGAATGTGATCGTGGCTGTGCCCAGGTACCTGTTTCTGGATACTTTTATCCTTTTTGAAACACCAAGTGCTCATTACACTGGCAGCAGTAGTTTGCTTGCTTCTTATCACTTTAAGCCTAAGACTTTAAGAAATGTTGTAATTTACAACAACAACAAAAAAAGCTCCCAAAGCCATCCACAAAACTTCCAGCAGTGACTTCAGGAGGACCAAACTTGAACTGTAGCCACTCTGTGTTGAGAAAAACAGAATTAATTCCTTAGCGTTTTTGTTTTTCTTTCGTTGTTGCTTCTTGTTGGCTTGCTTTTGAATATAACATGTGCAAGGAATGGCTAAAACAATAAGACTTTGAGTCATTAGTGGACCAAAGTAATTAGCGGAGCAAAGATATACAGTCAGCTGGCAGACTGTTGGCTCAGATACACCCTCAGAATGGGGTCGTGTTTCTGCAGTGAGCCCTAATGACTGAAATACCTTAATTTCAGCTAGAGCAATGTCTGTCTTCCAGGTTGGTTTGGTGCCTGTATTTTTCCCTCTCATAAAGATCCATGGAGCTCAGCAACAATAAAACCGACTGATCATTTTGGGTCAGTTTTTGATTAGCAAACATATAAACACATTAGAGAGCATGTTTGTAAGGAAGCCTATCCTTGAGAAAACATTTGAGTGTGTTATGAATTTTGCCTCTGGGCAAGTCTAATCTTTCTGTGAATAGGTTTCATAATCAGCTTGAAGCATCCTAGAAGATATCAAACATTTCTTTTCACCCCTCCTCTTTTGCTAGGCTTAACAAATTTCAAACGTTCACACTTGCTAACTATGTCTAATGCATTTCTATATATGAACACTTTCTCAGCCAGTGACTTTTTGTCCAAGGCAATGTTTCCAAGGAAGGAAAAAGGAGTTTTTCATGTACAGCTTGAGATCCAGTGACCTAAACTCTCAAGCTTCTCTTGGAGGCGTCTGTCTGTTGCCATCCCATTGTCATTCACTGCAAAGAGCATGATATAAATAGGAGTGGCCACCTTAGAAAATGCTGATTCCCTAAACCCTCCCTAAACCCSTGCCTCAGTTTCTCCAGCAATGTTCTCACTGTATGTTTTTGGCAGAAGCCTTTCTTTTTCATATTCCTCAAATTTTCCATTCACCCCCAATTTCTTAGTTCCGTTCAGGTTGTTGGAGATGGGTTACTTATTCCCCTGCTTTCCTTTTTTTTAAGAGTTGTTTTGTAAGAGTGGGTGTAACTAATACAGTTTCAGCGGCAAGTTGCATCATAAAGAAAGATAAAGTTTTTTATCAAGCAATGGCCAAGATGCTACATGAGGAATTATGTCCTTTTAAATGTTTCCAAAGGTTTAGAAATTATATATCTAACAGTGGGCATCGTGAGGCATCTATTTTTGGATTAATAGTCTGTTCTGCAATAAATTGAAAATTAATTTGCTTCTGTAGAAAAGGAAGAAGAGGTACCTATGTTGGATTGTTCTAGTAGAAGCTATTTTTTTCCATTACTAATTGCAGAGTATGAGAAGATAAAGTTTTATCTATTGTTTCTCACTAAGTGAATAGTTTAGGTCTGGCAAATCCATACAGTGTTAACTCTTCCTTATACAGTGTCTCCCAGTGTTAACATAGAGCAGTTAGCCTAGAAGGGAATACGTGGAAATGCTACCATGATCCATATAATTTATAATACTATAAGAATAATTTTGTGCATGTTTGCCAATTAAGCCTGTGTCTTTTCTGATGTTCTCCAAAATCCACTCCTGCCATCTCCCAGTACCCTCTATTAGCATGTTTATTAATCTGTGCAGTAATGATTTTGAAGCTCTGAACACATTGTTGCTGCTAAAACACACGATGCTGCTGGTAAGAACAAAACAAAATAAGAAAAAGCTATGGCAAATAATTCTATTTTGTTCTATAATACAAGAGATGAGAAAAAGATTTATAAGGAGTAGTTTAAAGTTTCCATTTCCAGACATGGCAGGAGCTAGCAGCAGTGTAGTAGGGGTTTGGCATGGCATGAGGCTTGCTTTAATATCTGCTTTGAAAGGATTCCTATTTAAACTTCTCTACACAGACGGTCTGTGGCATAGAAAGAGGTTCATTTACATGAAGTGCTAAAGGTGCGAGCCCCTGAGCAAGGCAGCTTTCCTCTAACGAGAGCGTTAATCACAGCACAGCCTTAAGTAGGAAGGTACTAAGGCCTTCACTGAAGCTGAGCATTTTTTATTGTGGTGACCCCCATGCCAGGCAAATATTATACAACATCTTGTGCCAGCAGACAAAGTGATTTACATACATATATTTTTTTCCTTCTCTCTGAGTAGAGTGGACAGCTGGTGTATCCTTCAACCTATTAATCTTTCAGTTCACAGTCATCTCCCGGTATGTAACAACTATTTTCAATCTTGGGGGCATCCAGCGAGCCAATGAATAATTTGATTATGTTCTTGAGGGGCTGATGGGCATCGCTGAATGCCACATTAGGTTTGGGGGTGAATGGAAGGAGGGAGAGGGGAAACTCGGGCAGACAGCCCATTACTGTCCTTTCACTGCAGCAAACAAAAAGGATCCTGAGGGATCACCATAAAACTCCAACCATCTCTGTATATTTTGCACGTGTGTGTGCTTGCATGTGGGCTTCCATTTTAAACTTCCTTGTTGTCAGGGAGAACTTCTAGTACTTCATAGCTCTCGGTGTCTCTAGTTTTAAACCAGATTGCTGAAGCCATGAAAGTTCTTATCTCGGTTGGTCCTGGAATGGGGATTTCTGCAGCAGCTGCTAAGAGCCATGGCAGAGAGTGGGGCCGAGTGTAAGACGTTGTGTGTGGCCGGACACTGAATTCAGGCAGCCTTTTCTATGCAAATTGGAAAAGGGAAGGACTTATAACCGATAATTTAACCAAGAAAGAGGGGGATTTGATGGAATGTAGGGTGGGGAAGTTCATGGGGATAATGATGTGAGATTTTAGTATTACGAACTTGTTTAAAAATATTCATAATCTTCATCTATAGCAAAGTCCCTACGAGTTGAAAGTAGCAATAACTATTTGACAGAAAAAAAAAAAAAGAGTAAGTTTCTCCATGTTTCACCTTCCCCTTCGTGTTGAGGAGCATTCAGAGAGCTTAGACAACTGCGCGTGATTCCTTCTGATGCAGCCGTAGTGAAAAAAAAAGTAGTCTCCAAATGGAGCAAGTCAAGGATTTAGGTCTCCCCAGAAGTGTGAGAATCACAAGAGCACCAGTTCTCAGGAGATGCCTGTTCCAACTCTGCAGGGCTATGAAGGGCAAATACTTTTGGGTCAAAGTAAAGCAGAATGGACTAAAACTCTGGGGACCACACACTGATCCATCCTTCTGAGATACAACTCATAGAAAGAAAAAAAAAGAAAAATAAAACRGGGAAGAAGTAGTAAACCTAGACCCTTAACACAAGCAGGAAGATTTTTCGGAACAGAAATATATTAAATAACCATCTCTGCTGTGTGTTGCAGAAAAAGGAGATAGAAAAAAAAAATCCAGTATTTGGAGAAAACACTGCCTTTATAGTTCACAAGTGTGTTAGCAGTTTGATTCAGGTCCTATTATTATTGCTGTTATTATTATTATTATTGTTATCTCTAACCCAGATAATTTGGCAGCTTGAAAAAGTGGAGAGCCTGCAGTATAAATCACAGAGTCCCCTGCAGAAGAGAGGCACTCCTGCAGAATAGGATGCTGAGAACATTTGGGGGCTTGCCCCAGAGGATGCTGATTAAATCCACCCCAGGCCCCCCCGCTAAAGATAAACAAAATGCTAGCATATAATTAAATGTCAGTTCTTTGATTATCAGAGACTTGCTGTGAATGGTGCCGACCCCTTTGGAAGACACCCAGCCCAGTTCCAATTAAAAACTACCTGACCGTAAATAATAAAAGCGTGTTACATACACAGTAAATAATGGCTCTTAAAATAATGTATTTCAGGAGCTATATTTTAAGGACACCACATGTGTTCCCTGTATAATGAGCTCTTTCCTCTGCCACTATCACCAGCAGCCTCTCAAATCTAGAGAGTTAAAGAGATTAATTTGTTGGGTTATGTTTTCACCTAAATATTAACTGCTTGCTTTTCTTTCTCTGTCTTTAAATAAATAAATAAATAAATAAATAAATAAATAAATAAATAAATAAATAAATAAATAAATAAATTCTTCATTCCAATTTCTCCTTAGCAGCAGTTAAGAAATTTTCAGGAAAGGAAGAAAAATCTCATTTGCTAAGATGTAATCTTAATGTATATATGAAGATATTTATATGTTATGTAAATGCACACATTTACACATTTATATGTTATGTAAATCTGTGTGTTTCTGTGGTTTTGGTATTACATTTTTATGCCTCTATATGTTCTTATATATTTTTATATATATAAACACACACTTAATGCTAAAAGACTTCAGCAGAGAACAATAGGATAATGACACAATGAATAGGAAGTATTTTCTCACAAAACACTTTTTCTGTAAGATAGCATAATGTTAATAAAAAAATTATGAAGATCACTATATATAGAATAAAAAAAAAAAAAAAAAAAGAGTGGAATTACTGGTAAAATAGGAACGGATTTCTTCTTTTGCTAGAATGTGCAAGAACCCAGGAGGACATGTTCTCATTGTGAATGTGGGAGAAAAGCAGTAGACCTGAGTTGCCTGCTCTCCATCTGAGTGTACATATATGTGTATTTGGATCTGTTGAGTAGGATGAACTTCTATTTCTCCATCTGAAAAGTCTCGGTATCAACAAGAACAGGAAAGACTTTCCACAGTAGCTCCAGTCAGACAGCGAAAACTACTACAAAATGAAGCAAACTCTGGGTGTCGTGGAAAATTCTAATTCTCACATTTCCTAATTTTTGAGTGCTTTGGCTTTCTAAAATAAATACACACATACACATAAATAAGCATATATACACAATGCAGCTTCTAAAACATTTGAAAAAAAAATGTAGAAAAGCTTCCAAGAATTGTAGCATACCATATATATCATCTGGAATTTCAATTTATTTTAAGCAGAAAATGGAAAAGAATATAGTTGCCATTCCCATGTTCAAGGGGAAAATGAAAAGTGTTCACACTACAGTTTGGACAGGATAACAGCATTTACATTTCCACTCTTTCGAAAAGTGCCATGATTTATTCATGACTTCAAGCTGACAGGATCATGACTTTAATTAATGGAGGTGGTAGGAAGAAACTTCTACAACTGATAGGCTGTTCCATAATTGGTTATTTCAGAGATTTTGTAGCTTTCTGTGCTGCCATTGGAAACAAGTTATTAGGAGAAATGAACCAAGAGTTACAAACAGGAGCAAGAAAGGGGAGTAGTGAGTTACATAAGGATCTACCAGTGACAGCCATAAGCACTGGAACTAAGGCAATCTGGTTTCCAAAATATTTGTGATTTTTTTTTGATTGATTTTATACCCAATTATGCTAGATTTTTCTCTTATCACCACATGTAGTGAAGATACTATTTTTTTTCTTGACCTCTCAGTAGATAATCTGCATTGGTTTGTGCTCTTTAGTTACAGAATTGAGATAAAAAGCCACTGAGCTATTTTATTGTGAAACAGGGACAGCATGTGTCTTCAGTTTGAACATTTTGGGGGGGGGGTAGTAAATGTGAGTAGCTACAAAATCAGGAAGTTCTACTAGTTTTTAAGGCTTGCGTTGAAATCGTCTGTATTGATAGAACTGATGTTTTATTAGCATTTGAATAGCCTCAGCCTTCAGAAAGCTTTGTTTGTGAGGGGAGCTGTATTTCATTGCCACAGTGAAGACCTCACAAGATACAAATATGCTTGCATCCTACCTAGCCACTATAAATCTCCTCAAAAAAAAAAAAAAAAAAA